>JASANB010007352.1:0-286339 GCA_030248155.1 Sabatieria punctata | reverse complement strand
GCTCGGATGTGCCCATGGATCGTACGCCTGTCTGAGGGGGAGTGATGAAAGAGATTTATATTTGGCCTCTTGCATTCCTTTGACTCATTGTTTGTTTACTTAGTAAACGATACATACAATCTTATGTTTGATAAACGATTAGTTGATCGGCGAATGATCAGCAGGCAATCAGGTAATTGGTTATGTATGTTTTTTTTGTTCAAGTCATATTGCTCCTAATTGTAAATATGATTTTCTATGCAGCAAAAATTGGCCCACAAGATGTCTTCAACTGTTTCATGTTCTTTATCTTGAACAAATTCATCATGCCTGACATAAAGAAATTCAGAGTTTTTGCTAGTGACATCATCCATTTTGGCAAAATTCTGGGTTTTCTGCAACAGAACTCAATGTGTCATTGGCATCTTTTCGTCTTTTTTGGTGGTGGTGGGAAGCGGGTGCAGTAGTGGTAGTAGGCATGGCAGTAGCTTCACGCTGTTGTCGTGCTTTACGAGAGAAGTAACTCATTATCTGTGTTTCACGGTTTAGGACCAGTCAAACAGTGAAAATCAATATTAGACAAGCTTTCGTGAATATGGTTCGGTTCAGCTTATCTGATTCTCATCAGAATGATTAATTTGCGTCAAAAATCTATTACTAATGACTGATTTACAGCTTTTCAATGTCCAGTGGCCTCATACGCAAATGGGAAAAAGAAGGGTTCGCGTAGGCTGGCCATATTCAATCGAACTTTTGACTGCCGAGCTACCAGCTTTCGGAAACAAACATATGACCATCAGACGCAGAATTGCATGTAGATTTCGAATCTGTAATTATCTTGCCGGTCTTCTATATACAATTTCGAACTACGGCCTCTCAAAGTTTATGACCAGTCAAAGTGAAAAATCAATATTAGACAAGCTCGTGAATATGGTTCGATAGCTTATTCGATTCTCTCTAAAATGATTTATTTGCATGTGAAAAAATCTGTTACCGATGACTGATTTACAGCTTTTCAATGTCCAGTGGCCCATACACAAATGGGAAAAAGAAGGGTTCTGGCTGGCAATATTCAATCGAACTTTTGACTGCCGAGCTACCAGATTTCGGAAACATATGACCATCAGACGCAGAATTGCTATGTAGATTTCGAATCTGTAAATTATCTTCGCAGGCCTTCCATATTCATTTTTGAGATACGGCCCCTCAAAGTTAAAAACAGTCGAAAAAGTTGCAGATGGAATTGAATCGTCTTGTGCACACTGTCCGATAGAGGGTCCAATTACCTCTTTAATAAGATATATCACATCACAATCGGCCCACCCTAAACGGAGTTATGACGTTTTGAAGTTAGGACCCCAATGGCAAAAGCAGTCAAAATAGCCATTTTGAGGGCCGTAATTTTGGTTGTAGGGCACCTAGAGAAAATCGGATAGCAAATACGTCCATGACTTTTCGTGGTCTACAATGCCTGAAAGTTACGGCTTTCTACGCCGATTTTGAAAAATCAGCTGTACAGACCAAGGTTCGACTTTTTCATGGACTGGCTCTTAAGCAGGGTTGAGTTTTACCCTTTCGGCCAAAACAGTCTGACAATTGACCAAAAACGGTGACTCCAACCAAGACACCGGCCATTTTGAAGCGACATGGCTATGTATGGTATGCTTCTCTGATGACAAATAAGGTTCCACTAAAACAATTACATCACGTACAAAACACAAATGAGGTTACCTACCTGAACAATAACCGAATAAAATTCATAATTGAGCGAAAAATTATGGCAAGTTCCATTTTCGATCAGGCTACAAACTTGGTCGCCGTCTACAAAACTCTGCAGACCACACACGATGTTCGGTTTAATGGCCCCAAACACCATAAAGGCCAAATTGCCCAAAACGCCGACAATGGCGATTTGATTTGCAACGAACAAAATCAGATGATACCATCCGAGTTCTAAATAATTCTCAATTGTGACCATTCTGCCCGCTCAGACACTAACGATATTTGCCGTCCAGTTAAAACAATTTATCTAGCAAATTTAAGGTTTACGATCGACGGGTTTTGCGCCGGCAAACCGGCTGCGACTGGTCGGCGGCAAATATTTGAATAAATTTAATCTGACTCTAATGCGATGAGACGTTGGACTAAGTCCGACAACCACTCACATTTCTTGAATGGCGTAGTGACAAGCATTTTATTTGCAACGGAAATAATTGAGGGTGGCTGATATGTACGTGTTCGGATAACCTCGCATACCGTATAATTGCCATTTTGACTATAATTTTATTGCCTCTGGTTGTGATCGACCGATGTGTCTGGGAAAAATTACGGCTAAACAATATAAGAAAATAACATATTTTAAAACCAATTGATATCTAGATTAGTTGTTGAAAAGCCTTCTTGGCAGCCTGAGCAGCAGCCAGTTTCAAAAATTCTTCGGTACCACAATACGAGATCGGGCCCGTCAAAAGTACCTCAGTTATTTGGGTGAAAACCGAATGGCTACCGTAAACTCTGAGATGAATCTTGCTGAAACAAGAACCAAACGGTTTCTCATGATACACCCAGTTTCTATGTAGGTAAGAAAGGGGAGGGGATTCTAACCATACATGTAACAGGTCATCCGCCGATGGGGGAGGGGGGGTTGGGGGGGGTCTGGCGCCGGCCGGGGGGGTCTGAGCCAAAATTTTGGGGGGGGGGGTGGGCACTAAAAAACGCTCAAAAATCGAAAAAATCGCAATTTTTTGGCTAAAAACTGCCAAAAATCGCTAATTTGGGCTGAAATACAGCTAAAAAGTGCTGTTTTGCAGGCGATTTTGGCAATTTTTGTGTGTGAAATTGTAAAAAATTGCAAAAATTTGCTCGAAAATTTACTTGCCAGAAAAATCTGAGGGGGGGTTCAGTGAAATCGTCTTGGGGGGGGGGGGGTGTCCCCGTCGTAGGGTATCGATCCGATGTGCGGGGGGGCCTTTACGGCCCTACGCTCCGAGACCTTGCGATCCATTGCGCAACCCCCGTAGTTTCGTCATCTCGGACGTTTCCCTTCTATCACTGCCAGCCACTCTAGCCATGCTGTTGGACGCCAGGTACTAAGAAAGTCCCTGGCGTGTTGACGTCATGGTGATGTCGGCTCCCAACGTCCGCTAGGTCCGCCCCTGGTTCCAGAGAGAGGCCCCCTGCCTAGTCGGTTTCCGTGGACAACTCCTGACGTCATTGCTCTTTCTCCAAGTTGGCATGCTGTTGGAGCGGCTTCGGTGCTGTGGCAGATCCAGTTGGTTCCCATTTTATCTACTCGCTGTAACCAGCTTTCGGTGGCCTGGGTGGAGCGTTGTGCCGACGAGCAACTCTTTGCAGCAAGAAACTTGCCACGCCGAGAGGATGAACCACTACAACCACTAGGGATGCAGCGGCCGCCGTGACTCAGAGGCATGCTTGCTACCCACTGAGCCACCGACGCGGCCATCTGGGGGTATGGCCTAAGTCGGGGGGGCAGACCCCCCAGACCCCCGTGTTACAGGTATGGTTCTAACTAAGGAGGGGTTAAACCTCCAAATCCCCAGTACTCTACATGTAGGGCTCGGGGTTTTTGTGATGAAGGCAGAGTTAAGGGCTAAAATCGCCAAAAATCGCTAATTTGGGCTGAAATACGGCTAAAAAGTGCTGTTTTGCTGGGGATTCTGGCAATTTTTGTGTCTGAAATTGTAAAAATTTGCTCGAAGATTTACTTGCCAGAAAAATCGGAGGGGGGTCGGCGGCGAAATCGTCTCGGGGGGGGGGGGGTCGTCCTCCCATCCGGGGGGGTCTGGCCTAACTCGGGTGGGGGGGCAGACCTCCCAGGCCCCACCCAATGTTACATGTATGCCCCCTAGACGAGTTTTCCACCCCCTCCGTTTTTTCTGGCAAGTAATTTTTTGCGCAAATTTATTAATTTTATTGCCATTTCAGACAGAAATTGCTAAAACCGCCTGAAAAAAAGCACTTTTTAGCTCTATTTCGGCCCAAATTAGCGATTTTAGCCGTTTTTTTGGCAAAAAATAGCGATTTTTTCGATTTTTCAGCGTTTTTAGTGCCCAACCCCCTCCCAAAATTTGCGCTCAGACCCCCAACCCCCTCCCCCTTCAGCGGATGACCTGTTACATGTATGTTTTCAAAATATTCAATTATATTCATTCCATTGGCGAAGCCCCCTGGGCCCCGCCAAACGGACCGTCTCAGACCTCTTATGAGAACATTTGGATGTTGTCAGGTACTTTACATGTACTACTGTAGGTCTACAAGTTGTGTACGCCGCCTATAAGCAACACGAGAAGCTGACTGGTGAAGAGCAGAAATTGCCAGATCCATTCTCGAGCTTCTCTATGGACCAAGTGTTTTTCATGAGTGCAGTGCGGCCGTGGTGCATAAATGACATTGACGACGACATCCAGCATATTCAGTCTACTGAAGAGCATGCTATTTCGCGATTCCGCGTGCGTGGAGCATTTCAGAATATGCCAGAGTTTGAGAAGGCCTTTCACTGCAAACCTGGGAGTGGCATGATTCCTAAGCAACGTTGCAAAGTCTGGTGAACATCTTTCACTCTAAATCACTTTTGAGAGACAGATAAAGGCAGCAATAAATATCGTCTACAAAAACAGTCTGCTGTAAAAAATGTGGGCACATACATACATAAAGAATTTCTTTATCTTTCATTTTAAAAAGGATTCATTCAAATCGGTTGAGATTTGCGGTTGCTACAGCAAAACAGCTGCTGGGTTGTTATTTTTTGGCGCACCCTGTATAAAAAATTGTCCTACTTATTCGGTACTTTCATTTTTCCGATCCTGCTAAGTTAGTTTACTATGGGAGTCTGACTTTTTGGGGCACTTTACATTGATACTAGAATTTCAAGTTTATGCGTAAAATTAGGAACCGTTCACATGCAGACCCCAGTGTGCTTGCAAATCCATTCCGAGTTGTAAGGAATAGACGCCACGATGCCTACGGGCGCGTAATGTGGATAGTAACCGAGGCTTTGCACCCCAATCAGAACCCAGCGATGTCGTCCACTTTCATCTTTGCCATGCACCATCACCGCGCCCCCACTATCGCCCTTGGAACAGGAGAAAAGGTTAAAACTGACAATAATAATGCAGTTTAAGTACTACCTTGATTACAATAGCATTAGACGAATCTGGAGTGAGGCAAAAAAAATGCGCTTTCTTGTGGCACTTTTCAGACTTGGTTGCCTCTTCCATAATCATTGTGCCGTAATTCTGTCGATTTGAGGTGTCATGTACACCTGCAACTCTATCTGTCTAAGAGACTGGAAATGTCAGACACTGGACTGGGTAAAGTTAACTCAGCCGTCCAAAACTTTGTATGGTAACTTGTTGACGATCAGTGGCGAAGTTGTGGCCACTCAAGCAGATTGGTTTGACTCCGTTAACGTCGATTTCTCTGTTCACCTCTAAGATGACGATGTCATTTGAGGTTTCATCTGCTATGTCAAAGTTGTTGAAATGCCAATGCCGTATTTTATATTCGTACTCTTTCTTCCAGGCTACCCGTTTGAGATTGACTTCGGGGCTTATATAAACGGCCGTCTCTGTTCTAAACATTTACGCACAGGGTGTCCCTCCCAAAAATGACACAGATTTAGTTTTGTTGCCATGAACATAGGTGCCGAAATATTGGTAATTCAAAAATGGTTAAAATTTGGGGCACCAGGCTTGACCCAATCCTACGAAATTCAATAATATGTGAAATTCGGTAATTTTAGAATACGTATGGAAATGGAATGAAATTCAGGTCATTTGGCGAACACTTGCGGAAATAACAGCAAACAGAAACATTTCTTTTTGTGACATTATTTCTATAGGTATTGAAATTTCGCCATTTCACATGCTCTTATATTTCTCGCGACTAGCCTGGTGTAGCAAAGTTTAACAAATAAAATTCCCAGTACTTCGGCACCTATGTTTGGGGAAAATTTGTGAAAATAACAGCAAAAAGACTGTTGTCATTTTTAGGGACACCCTGAATTTGTTGTATGGATATATTTAGCTTTAGAGTTAGTATCTGTAAGCCTTGCATGTTTCTCAGTGTTTGGTTGAGAGGGTGGAACAGGCAATGCGCTGCAGACAGAACGTGTCTTGGTGAGATTATCACTGCCGAACCTAGAAAGTCATCCAGTATACTATAGCTTAATGATTCTTAAAAATCAGAAAATTTAAAAGCAGAATAGTTGCATACATAACATTTTCTTTTTCGGCACATAGACAACCGTTGCAGCCCAGGGAAAATTGCCTTTCACCGAAAGATTTCCATTTATCATTTTAAACTAAAACCGCACATGCGCATTTCGACTGAACAGACCGTGTCTTTCTTACCCTCCTAGCAGGAGTTACAGTACTTCGGCCGCACTGATTCAGTACTTTTTGAAGCTCACCAGCATACAATGGTCTGAAATGAAATCAAAATTGCAGTACCTCACATTTCTCAGAAGGCAACTTCACCCTCTACATGGCTTGCAGTCAGAACTGATGCAGTGACCAACACAGATGATTAACTCCGATGGAGACTTAAATTTGCATTGATCGCGAGAGCACCACTCTACACAAGCGGTTTGTGAGCGATAGGACGTCTGCCAGCAATCTTCTAAATGCTTGCGATGTTTCTTTGGTGCCAACAAACAATTTTTTAGCGTTTACAATTTTACAGTACTACTACCTCTTCCTTTGTCTATAGTGAGTGTGCAGGAAGAAAAACACGGACCGAAGTAATCTTTTGTATAGCACCACGGCTCATTATAGTCTCTGGTAGTTTGGCAAAAGTTGTGGTCTTGGAATCCATATCTGCCCTGCCAGTAGTCACACTTTTCTGCTTTTAAAGTAGTTGACTTGGTGCCATAGTAGGCATTCAGCTTTTTGCATGCGTTGCTGCTTGGAAAGGCGCATTGTTTTGATTCCACTACACAGGTGGAGACTAGAATGAATTATCACTAGTACATACAGTATTTAGGACAAAATTATCCCATTGATTTTTGGCATTCATTTAAGCGTTTTGCTCTCGATCAGTCCTTTGCATTCGATCTTGCTCAACTTTTCAGGATTAATTAATAATACAACTGAGTGCCCAATGCGAAATTTTGGTTCAAAAATCCTAACTCGTTTTCATGAGCCGAAAACTTAGAATCAGAGCGGTCAACATTTTAATTTTCGGGTTATTCAAATAGTACCGTACAGCTTTGAAATTTGCGGGAATAATTGCTATTGCCTGCCATTCTGCATTACATACTGACTGGGAACCTCTGTAGCTCAAAGGACAATATACAGGGTGTGTAAAAAAAAACAACCCAGCAGAGTTTTTGCTGTAGCAACCGCAAATCTCAACCGATTTGAATGAATCCTGCTTTAAATGAAAGATAAATAAATTCTTGAAAGACTGGTGAAGGCCCTATTAAGGTACGATGCTTAGTTCCTGAGATATTTTCCTTCAAACTCAAAACAGAGATTTTGGCAGTGAACAAGAGCGATTCCGTTGCACTTCACAACAAAACGGATTCCTACTGCTGAGGGGCAACAAGACTTTTACAAATGAAGTAACCAAGCATGTGTGGCACCAGAAAAACCTCGTTACGTTAGCCCTGAGCAGTAGGAATCGGTTTTATTATGAAGTGCAACAGAATAATAAAAATCGCTCTTGTTCATTGCCAAAATCTGTTTTGACTTTGAGTGCAAATATCTCAGGAACCAAGCATCATATCTTAATAAAAGCTTCACCAAACTTTCAAGAATTAATTTATCTTTCATATAAAATAGGACTCACTGAAATCGGCTGAGATTTGCGGCTGCTACAGTAAGAAATCTGCTGGGTTGTTTTAATCTCTGTTGTGCACTGCCAAAATCTCTGTTTTGATTTTGAAAGTAATTATCTCAGGAACTAAGCAACGCATCTTAATAAAAGCTACACCAGTCGTTCAAGAATTTATTTATCTTTCATTTAAAGCAGGATTCATTCAAATCGGTTGAGATTTGCGGTTGCTACAGCAAAAAATCTGCTGGGTTGTTTTTTTTTATGCACCCTGTACATTTTTATCCAATACTGTATAACTGTTTTCACTACATAAAATTTTGATTTTACAAATATCAAGAAGAGGTGACTTACTTTTGTTAGGTTTATAGCACGATTGGAAGCAATAATCCCAGGGTTTTCTGGAGAAGCTCAGAGGTGCTTCAGTAAAACACCATGGAGCCTGAGCATTGTTACTTGCACACTTGCTATTGCCTTTACAAGGTCGTCTAGTGCGAGTGAACGATCTTTGTGGGGCCATCCGTGCTGTCTTGCATGAATTTGAACCATAGTATGCACAGTTTTCCGCTTCGTTAACACAAAGGTGGGCTAGAGGTAGAGATTATAACTATGTTTAGATACTAAATTGCTTCTGTTTCATACTATCGTTGCAGGCTTCAAAACAGGGTTTCCAGTCATTTGCAAGAGTGTCGCTGTAACACCAGGGCCCTTCTGATTTTTCAGTTGTTCTGCAGAATTTGTGAGATCCTTGGCCCCAATGTCCATTCCAACTGTCGCAAGCGACACCATACTGATTGGTGGACTTGGTACCAGTATAGGCGTCAAGTTTCTTGCAAATACTACTGCCCATATAGGCACAATGGCTCCCAGTCTCAGTTTCTGTTACACATTCATACGCTAAACCAGTGAAAATACCTCAACTAAAACAGTCATGTTCTGTACCGCAGATACCTGCGCACTGTGACAATAAAAGAGTAAAGAGACTGAAACTGTTGGTCAACAACGTATCCATCTTTTGCTTCGGCAAAGGTGCAAAGAAGTTTCAGATTGAACTGCAACTAAAATGAAGTGTATAATTTCTTTTCATTGCGCAAAATTATCAGTCGTATTACAGAATTACCTAGCTGCCTTTCAAACTCCATCATAACGCTGCACTTAGTTCAGAGAGCGAATTGTAACAAACATTCCATCAGCAGAGCAGATCTAGCACGGACATGGACCAGTTATTAGTAAGCTCTCGATGCAATTGGACATCATCAACAAATAGCATGATCTGAGAATTTATAATACAGTCTACATAACAATAAACTGTGTTGGTGGACCAGTACAGTGGGCTCCCCAGGATTTTGCAAAGGGGGTGTAAAATTTTGATGTTGCCTGGCTGGGTCTTTGCCCAATAAGGGCGAGAAATTTTCGCAAAATTAACCTCCAAAAACGTGTTAAAAAGCATTCTGAGCTTAAAATTGACAGAAATTACAAGTAGCGTTAGTTCGACAATAATTTTATTACCTCTTGTTGACCGTACAAGGCTCTATGCGACTAGGAAAAATTACGGCTAAACAAAAAAGAACATATTTCGAGACTTGCACAAGTTTCTTGGCCGACTGAGCAGCAGCCAGTTTTCAAAATTCTTTGGTACCACAATAGTAGATTGGGCACGTAAAAGCACCTTTCTTTTTTTTGAAGCGATACCTATGTATTCAACCGAAACATACATACATACAAATACATACGTAATAACGGCACGATGAAATCTTCACTGCACGTAAAAGCACCTCAATTACATGTTTGGGTGAAAACCGTACAGATAACGTAAAATCTGAGATTAAACTTGCTGAAACAAAATTCAAACGGGTTCTCATGATACACACAGTTACCAAAGGTAAGGAGAGTGGCGTGTTGGACATTGTAGAAGAAACTGTATGGAGATTCTATGCACATAACCAAATTTTCATAGAAAAATTTACTATCAGTGAAAATGGCCTGTATTTGTTATAGGTTTTCAAAGGAACTGTTTTTTACAATTCAGCTTGGTTTGCCAATTGAAAAGGCTGTAATTTGGTTTCGGTTTTGTCAATTTCCATTGTTTCACATATTCAAGCATTAGATGCTCGGCTTTTGCAACCAGCAAGCACCAGAGTCGATCTTTCAGCCAACCAAACCGATAAAAACTCTATTGCAAATCAGACAGCCAATTTTGTTGAGCATTCATATCCAGACTTCTTACTAAAATTCGTTTACAGTCAATCACAATTTATAGGCTGCTCTCCAATTATTCTCACCTAAGTCAACCTGCCACAGTGTGCAGTGAGCCATGTTTCCTGCTTATTTTTTACTTACTGTGGGCACTACATTATGTCTCGTGGATGCAAGCTCCGTTCAAACTCAACCCAAGTAAGATTTGGAGTAAATTAACTGCTGCTTTGCCAGTGATAAATCATTGCTTTTCAGAGTAGGAGCAGAACTGGCTAGAAACATCCTGATGCAGACTGCCAACCTAACTGCGGATCCATGCGAAGACTTTTATCAGTTCGTCTGTGGCAACACCCCGCAAGGCAGGGAAGAGCTCTGGGAATCAACAAATAGCACAAGTTTCTATCTTCACCAAGCCTACATGCAACCGTCGGTAAGATGCAAATTGCGCAGAACCAAGAATCAGGAATTGAGAATTTCAGCAGAGTGACACTTCAACGTCTCCTCACATTGTGAACGAAACCAAAATTTTTTTTGACAAATGTCAGCGGCATTTTGCTGATCCACATCCGGCAGGAGCTGCAGATTTAGTAGAGCTTTTCAAGGCGTTAGGCGGATGGCCTTTGCTCTTTCAACATGATGAGAGCACAACTGAACTCAGTGCTACAATGGCCAAACTGTTGAGCTTAGGTGTAGGCGCATTTCTGAAGTACGAAATAACTACAGACTATTTCAACCGGAATGCTCTTTATGCTTACACATTGGAACCCGATCAACCTGAATCTACCATAGGAAACTATGATGACATAGAAAATAATTTGCATTATTTGGCCGAATTTATGAATATTGACCTCAACTACGACATACTAAAAAATGATATCAGAAACATTCTCCACATAGATGAAGATCTGGCCAATTTAGCTAGTATGAATGATGGGCATCCGTTACATAATCTCACTCTGGATGAGCTGGTCAATCACTATTCTTTGAAACATTTGAATTTAAGGCAAATTTTCCATGAGGTGTTCAGACCAGTGTTGACTGAATCAGAGGTGGATAAGGCCATCTTGACATGGGTAACAGTTAGTCCTGAGTTTATGGGATATATTGACCAGGCATCGGTCTCGACTGTCTGGCAAAGGGATTACCAAAATTATCTAATCTACAAATTTTACGTGAACCACATTAATCAGTTTGTGCCGCCTTATGGAAACGTAGAAGAAGCATTTTGTTCCCAATACCTGGCCGATTCGCTGCCCCTGGTATCAACCCACATACTGCTCGGTAGTAGTGCTTACAAAAACAAAGGAACTATAAACGAAGCCAAGCCTATGCTTCGCGAAATGGTCTTCCAAATTAGGGCAGCTTTTGAAGATACTCTGTCAAAGGCTGTCTGGATGAGCAAAAAGTCCAAGCTCGCAGCACTGAAAAAGGTAACTTGAGAGATAAGAAAGAACTGATAAAAGCAGATTTTTTATGTGCATGACTAGACCTAATTCGTAGTACTACAAACCAGGGTTGTATATTTTTCCGAAAAAAACCTCGGCCTGTTTTTTTCCAGTTTTTTTCCGGTTTTTTTCCGGTTTTTTTCCTAAATCGCGGAAAAAAACTCCAGCCCAAGTTCTGAGTATC
Source organism: Sabatieria punctata (assembly GCA_030248155.1). Lineage (NCBI taxonomy): Eukaryota > Metazoa > Nematoda > Chromadorea > Araeolaimida > Comesomatidae > Sabatieria > Sabatieria punctata. Next base: position 274,741 of record JASANB010007352.1, on the reverse strand, counting down.
CTAGGCTGGTTTTATGATTCCTAACGCTTTCTAGCGCCCTCCTCAGTCTTGTTAGACCAGAAATACACGTGTTACATTGATATATATCACGAAACAGGCATGAAACAGTGCCTGACAGGTTCCATAAATAACGCTATATGCAAATTTTCTTACAGCAGTTTGCATTTTTGTTTTTTCATGCCAAATTTGGTCTTTTTTGTTGTTTTTCTAACAGTTTTGAGTCAGTATGGCCTATTATACATAGCAAAAGTCCATTTTTTAAACGAAAAATGACGTAAATTAGCTATTTTTAGCTTGAGTTTTTTTCCGCGATTTATGTTTTTTTCCGACCCTTAGGAAAAAAACCGGTTTTTTTCCGGAAAAAAACAGTTTTTTTCCGGTGTTTTTTTCCCACCTCACATCCCTGCTACAAACTACATATTTTCAGCGATTATGATGTCATCACGACTACGAATTAACTAAGACTACATATTATTTTGGCTGACTACATTATATTGGCCGAAATTTCAGAATTTGCGAATTTATAGTCGTTTTTGTAGTCATTTTTCTTGGAAATTTTCCGATTTCTCATGTACTTTTATAATAAATTGAACCGACAATCGGCATTTTGAGTTGTGTTGAGCTTATACACGATAAAGCATACCATTGAAAGCATACCAAGAAGGATGCTGTTTTTTTATGTAAAGTGTTAAAAAGATCGTATTTCCAATTTTTCCGCTTTTTTACCAAAATAAATTTTCAAGGAAATGTGACGACATGATTGACTTTTGTACATTCGTTCGTGCTTTTTCTTGCCTTAGTTTTTAAAAATGCCTCTTTATATTTTTAGAAAACTACCAAATGTTCTGCATTGGAATTCTCTTAAACATTGAATTCCTCTGTTTCTTTTCACAAGTATCTATAGACGATTTTTTTACAGAAAAACAATTAACAGACTTCCGGTTACTATTTTTGCAAAGCATTATTTTGACTGATTGTTCGATTGGCAAAAATTAGCAGTAATATCGAATTTCGGACGTTTGGACTACAAATTGACTAGCCTACAAACTAGACTACATATTTTTTCAACCTGAATTTGACAACTACAATGTCCTATGACTACACATTATTTTCGCCAAAATTTTTGACTACAAACTAAGACTACAAATTGAAATTCTCTGAGGAAATCGGTCTATTTATGACTCTATTTCACAGTAGATGTAAATGGTCATCCGTCGATAGGAAAGGGGTTCGGGCGGGCTGGTGGAACCAGCTGAAGAATCTGAAGTGGAACTAGGGAGGATGAGGTATATAGAGTACCAAAAACGCTCAAATGAAAATGCTTGTTGGTGCTTCTCTCCCTGCTGTTGCTTGTTCAGTTTGTTGAAACTGAGATGCAATGTACAGTTTTGATTTTAAACGGTACCGGAGTTCTCCACTTATAAGACAACTAGGAAAATGCCCAAATGGGTCACTTTTGCCCCCTTTTGAAAAACATGATCTTAATAACTATGGTGGTCTTATAATCGGAAAATTCCCGGCAGGCATTATTTGGTTGAGCGAAAAATTGATAGCAAATTTCTTGCAAATAGAAAGTTAATAAGAAATTAAGTGCCATTTTTTAAGAACTGGGCAGGGCAGCTGCTGTTTTAAGGCAGTACATGAAATTTTCTGACCCACACGTTTTATGTGATGAATCAGTAGGTCTTTAGTAGAAAACACAACTACTGCGGTGTTTTTGCTCTCCGATACCGCTTAGGGTGTTTGTTTCCAAAAACGTGATTATGGACATTTTCAACTGGTTCTCCAGTGTGCAATTTCCGATCGCGGTCATATCTTCAGCATAAATTAGTCTTGCTATGACCACTGCATACTGTTGTGTATACACATACACATTTACCATACACAAAATACACATTGTAATGTGTATTCACATACACATTGGAAATTCCGATACACATTACCATACACAAACAGTATTTTATCAGCAAAATTCGATAAAGTGTGTTTACCTGTTTTTGTAGTATTGACCGACACTAAAAATGCTATTAAAGCCTTTCAATGGCTCTAACTAACCCAACTTCAAAGCTATCCCAATTATAAAAACAGTTGACAATGAGAGATATGGCTTTCTGGTGTGTATTTCTAGCTCAAAATCTGTCCAAAAATTTGCATTTTCTGTACGATACACATACACATGAATACACAAGAATACACTTTATTTTTCTGAAAGTGTATACACAAATTACCGTACACGTTTGCCAGTGATTGTGTATACACTGAAGAGAGTTGATTGGGAGAGCAGACTAACAAACAATGACAATGAGAATGCAAAGGCTGAGTATATATTCTTTCTTTCAACACTTACACATACACATACACATACACATACACATAGGGGCTGTGCAAAAATGACGTCATCGGTTAGGGGGGAGGGCGGGTTTGCCAAATGATGACAACCGATGACAAGGGTGGAGGGGGGGGTTCGTCCAAAGATGACGTCACTTTTGCCTCATAGAGAAATTTTGAGAAATTAGCCTTCAAAAACGCATTTGAAAGTTTGAAAGGCATTCTTAGGTTAAAATTAACAGTTTTAGTAGTATGAGGAGGCCTGGTTGGATTCTGACCAACAAGTGCGAGAAAATTTTGAAAAATTAACTTTAAAAACGCATTTAAAATGTATTCTTGTCCTCATTAGAGCCCTGCATAGGCGCTCGGTAGAGAATTTTGGCTTGGTTGTTCCGGTTGGAGCCTGCCTGGGATGGATAGGGTTACTTTTTAAAATCTAGGTTGTACTATTAGCCAAAACAAGCTTTTCTTTAAATCACTTTTATGTTTGGATTTGTTGCGTCATTAGAAATGTTTCTTTTGTACGTACTGTACGTAGTACTCGCACAAGTGATTTTGCAAGATATTTCGGCGACTTTACCTCTCCCAGAACGGGTCGGGCCGTCCGGCGCCAAATGTCAACCGGGCGGAGTCGAAATTTGATATTCCAGGCCAGGCTGTGAAAAGAGGCACCCCGTGCAGGGCTCTAATTTTGACACCTTTTGTAATGAATTTTTTCGTTTTCTCTTACTTTTGACACGTCTTTTTCTTAGTTCCTTCACCAGAAAGGATAATAACCGCGTCGGCCATGGCTTTTTCACTGAATTGTGATAAATTAGTAGGTTTTCGAATTTTTTACTTTGATTTTCTTAAAAATAACCGGAAATCTTCTTATAACAAACTGTTTCTAAATACGGGAAAATTTTATTTCTCCCGAAACGGGCCAGGCCGTCCGGTGGCAAAATGTCATTTGGGCGGACTCGAAATTTGATATTTCAGGCCAGGCCGTGAAAAGAGGCACCATGCACAGGAGGGCTCTATTTAGATACCTTTAGTAAAGTTTTTCTTATTTTTGACAGGTTTTTTCTTTCTACCTGCACCAAAAAAGTGTACGTACACTTACCTTACTTGGATACCTTACTGTTTTCAATACATGTAGTTCATATTAACTGTGTCGATGGCTTTTTCACTGAATTGTGATAAATTAGCAGATTTTCGAATTTTTTTCTATGATTTTCTTAAAAATAACGGGAAGTCTTCTTAAAACAAACTGTTTCTAAATACGGGAAAATCTAGAGGAATTTAGAAGAATAACTAGTAGAAGAATCTAAGAACTACTGTCCCAAAATTTGCTCATTTTAATGCAGAAATTTTTGCAAATTCGGGGGGGGGGGTTGGAAAAAAGTGACGTCATTTTTTCGATTTTAGAGGGGGGTTTGGAAAATGATGACAACCGATGACAAGGGGGGAGGGGGGGGTCGAAAAATGGCCAAAAATCGATGACGTCATTGCACGGCCCCATACACATACACTGAAAGAGTTTATCTACTAGTTGACACTCGCACACAACACACACAAGCACACAAACGCAACCACTCGATAACTTGACGATACAAAACACTCTCACAAACACAATCGCTTCATCACTCCCTATCCGGATGTCGACTGGGCCTCAACTGTGCCTGACAGCCGGGGAAACTATCTGAATCGATATGCTCTGCCTCCGCTGACTTGGCGTCTCCAGTAACCGGCTCTGCTCTGACACCATGTTGACCCGATCTTGTGCGCGCCACGTTTCGACCTTTCTGCGCCTTGGCCTTCAACTGATGACTTGTCATTGGCGTAACGGAATGCCATCTCTTGTGAAGCGAATTTAAATGAAACATTATTCTTCTCCTCCTCTGTCCTCTTCTTCTAACTCTCTTTCTTCTTCCTCTAACTCTCCTTCTCTTCTTCCTTCTTCTTTTCTTCATCCTTCTTCCTCTCTTCATCTTCCATCTTCTTCTCATCACCTTACTCCTCAGCACTCTCTTCCTCTTCATCACCCTCTTCACTCCATTTCTTCTCTTCGACCTCTTTGACCTCTTTCTCCTTCTTTCTCTTAATTGTCACTGCACGAGAAAGTGGGCCATTTTGCGGGCCATGAGGAAGCAAAGAATTGAATGAGATTGTTGAAAATTTACATGCAGATGTAGTGTTGATAGAAAAGAACGAATTTGAAGTCCGTTTTGCCCTAGCTCTCTTTGTTCGTCTGATATAGAACTCTGTACCTTCCTGAGTATGACAAAACTCAATGTTGCTAAATTTAAAATTTAGATTCTGAAACATATGTAAAAATACATGCTGAATCTCATGGTGACATCCATCTTTTTGTTTAAAATCGAAAATTCCATTTTTTCGGTCTATGAAATGTTTAAAGCGAAAAAAACTCAAATTTTTGATTCGATTCAGAGGGTCGACCGGTGTCATGGCTGGATGCAAGCAGCAAAGCTGCCTTTGACAACATGACAGACTGCCTTCGAAGGCAATATGACCAATTCTGTTTCGACAGACCAGACGGACGGAAGTATTGTGAGAGGGGAAACCTGACGTTAGCCGAGAACATCGCTGACAATGCCGGTACGTGCGTACCCGGACCGCTTCCGCCTTAACGATACCGTTTTGATAGATTTCGAACCAAAAATTTCGAAACCATTATTAACTTGATTTGACTCAAGCACGTACTAGGGGGTTCGGGGGTTCCCTCTAGCTAGAAAGGCCAATCACCACACCGCTCGAGACAGTTAGGGACCCTCCTACCTCAGCAAAATACTACTGGTCGGGGCTCCAGTACTACTGTAATAAACTGACTCAGAAATCACTAATTTTTAGCTTAAAATCTGCATAAATGGCCGTTGGTAACGGAATTTGGTGTTACCGCTGCGGATACGTAAGGACAAATCTTTGCAGTTAGAGGCCCATTCTGTCATTTTTTGCTTGTTTTTAGCTCCAGAACGCTATTTAGCGTTCTTTTAGTCCTTCTTATTGAATGAAACTTGCAAAAAACGAATTTCCAAGCGTTTTGGTGGTTTTTAATATATTGGATTGTTTCCCCTCCATCGACCAAACCCCCTGGGCCCCCGCCTAACGGAAGCCCCGCTAGCCCCAGGCTGGCTCGGACCTGTTGCAAGCAGATTTGTATGTTGTCAGGTACTTTACATGTACTAGGTCTGCAAGTTGTCTACGCCGCCTATAAGCAGCATGAGAAGTTGACCGGTGAAGAGCAGAAATTGCCAGATCCATTCTCGAACTTCTCTATGGACCAAGTGTTTTTCATGAGTGCAGTGCGGCCGTGGTGCACGAATAACATTGACGACGACATACAACATATTCAGTCTACTGCTACTGGTAGCCATGCTATTTCGCGATTCCGCGTGCGTGGAGCAGTTGAGAATATGCCAGAGTTTGAGAAGGCCTTTCACTGCAAACCTGGGAGTGGCATGGTTCCTAAGCAACGTTGCAAACTCTGGTGAACATCTTTCGCTCTAAACTATTTTTAAGCCACAGATAAACGCAGCAATAAAAGTCAGCTGCAAAGACAGTCTGGTGCGAAAATACGGGTACGGTACATGTCAGTCCATTTGGTAGGTATAGAATTGAGCTGGCAACATCAGTGAGAGCGCACGTTATTAGGACAATGAACTGAGGCTTTGAATTTTAAACAGAACTCATCCAAATTATCAGATGTGTCCTTTGCTTTAACAATCACACTGCTTCCTTCCACTACGTACTTCCTGACACAAACAAACGTAGTGCTCAAACGTAGCAGGTACTGTATTGCGTTCAAAACAAAAACCAGACTCATCTCTTATCTTCATTATGTACTTCCATACATGTAACAGGTCATCCGCCGATGGGGGGAGGGGGGTTGGGGGGGTCTGGCGCCGGCCGGGGGGGTCTGAGCCAAAATTTTGGGGGAGGGGGTGGGCACTAAACAACGCTCAAAAATCGAGAAAAATCGCCAAAAATCGCTAATTTGGGCTGAAATACAGCTAAAAAGTGCTGTTTTGCAGGCGAGTTGGGCAATTTTTGTGTGTGAAAGTGTAAAAAATTGCAAAAATTTGCTCGAAAATTTACTTGCCAGAAAATCGGAGGGGGGGTCGGTGAAATCGTCTCGGGGGGGGGGGTCCCCATCCGGGGGGGGGGGGGGTCTGGCCTAGGTCGGGTGGGGGGCCGACCCCCCCAGACCCCCCTGTTACATGTATGTGTACTTCTGCCTTTCTTTTTTCACTATAGACAGCTCTTGTAAAAATTTATAAACATTTACTTGTGTGTTAAAATTGGCCAATCTGACTTAGACCATGGTCTTCTAACTATGGTGGTCTTACAATGGCAAATCTCCGGTAGTGGATTTTTATTTTACTATTTACTAAATTTACTACAATTTAGCCCGTCAATTTAATTTATATTTGTTTTACTACCAAACTACTACTGTTCTACTACTTTCTGTTTTACTAATAATTTTACAATTATTTTACTACGATTTTACCAGTCATAATATGAAATTTTGCATCAATCATGCCAAGATTTTCTGAATAAGTGATGGTGATCGAAATAGTTGCTAAATTTGAATAAAATACAAGTTCTCCAGAACTTTATACACAAAAAATCTTTAATCTTGAATAAACAGCAAAATTGTGAAAATTGACCAACAAAAGTGGAATCACGCTTCTTTTATAGCAAAATTAATCAAGATTTTGGCTGGAATTCACCAAAAACTAGTAAAATAGTACTTTCCTGCCTCTCAACAACGTCTTCCGGCAGAGCTGCGTCACCAACCACTGACCCATCGTCACTCCATCAAACCGATGAAGCGAGTGTGTTTGTGTGAGTGTCTGTGTGTTTGCATTGTGTAGTTGCTTAGTGTGATTGTGTTGTGTGTGCGTGTTGGCGTGTTGTGTTTTACTAGTTGATAAAACCTCCCATTTCTTTCATTTGGTGCCGAACAGACCCGGGAGCCTGTCAGCCTGTCAGCCTGCCTTCATTGAAGTTCTACTATCTTCGCTCCATACAAGTACAAGCATTCTTTGGTTTCGTGATCATCAGGCACAGACGTGGCCACCAGTTGATGCTCACATGTCCACTACATTTCGTGACTGCCACCGACTTCTACAAGAACAAAACCAGCGTGATCGCGAGCAGTATCGGCGATGGCAGCTCGAACAACAGCAGCGTGACAGAGAGTGGTGGATCGATTTCAACAAACGTCTTAACCGTGTGCTTGACAGATACCAGTCTCAGTTCAGCAAAACTCCCGTCAAAGGTGTAAGAAGCAGTGAAGGAAGTCGAGGAGAAAGACAAGGAGAAGGCGAAAGGAACGAGAAAAGTGTGGATGAGCAGGATAAGGATGAAGTGAAGAAAAATGAGAAGGATGAAGAGAGGAATAGGGAGGAGAAAGATGATGAAGAAAAAGAAGAGAAAGAGATTGTTTTGTTGGTTGAAGATGCTCCTATTTTACCAGCGAAAGAATCGGTTTTTCGTGGTGACAAGTGTGGTTCTTGTGGTTCCGTTGTTGATCCTTTGCAGTTGGCATCTCTTCCAAGCGCGCTTATTGGGGCACACGTGGACGATCCCATCGATGTGACCTCTGCCGACATTGATGATTCGGCTTTGTTCGTGAATGCTCTTCAGGACATCCAGTGTGGTTCCGTTGGTGATTCTTTGCAAACGCATTCAGTGATAGGTGGTCCTGTACTTTTTGAGATGTCTAGGAGAAAGGTAAAGAGAGTGAGAAGGATGAGAGAGGAAAAGAAGGTTGAAGAGGAAAGAGGAAAGTTGATGAAAGAAAGAAGGATGATGAGGCAGAGAAAGAAGGAGGAAGAGAAGAAAGAGGAGGAGAGGAAGATGAGTAAGAAAGTAATGTGGAGCAAGATTTTGAGAAGTAAAAGGATGTTAAAAAGAGGAAGGATGGTGAGGAAGAGAAAGAATGTGAGAACGAGAGTGATGAGCCGAAAGAGAGTGGTGAGCAGTAAGATGAAGAGGAGAAAGAGGTTAAAGAGGACGATGAACAGGAGGAGAATGAGAAGAAGACAGATGAGGTGGATCCGTTTGAGCATGTTTGGAAGAAGTCCGTTGTTATCGTTGGTGAAAGAAAAAGTAGAGAGAGGAAGGAGAGTGGTGAGAAGGAATTGGCGTGAACAAGGTGGTAGATCAGGACAAGTTGGTGAGAGATACAGAATGGGAGGAGAAGGAAGAGGAGATAGCAGTAATCGTTTGCCGGCCAACATCTGTGAGGGAGAGTGATGAAGCGAGTGTGTTTGTGTGAGTGTTTGTGTGTTTGCATTGTGTAGTTGCTTAGTGTGATTGTGTTGTGTGTGCGTGTTGGCGTGTTGTGTTTTACTAGTTGATAAAACCTCCCATTTCTTTCACCATATAGGATTGGCTTCGAAGGTTCGATTCAAGGAAAGGAGATGATGTCAGAAATGGCCTGTAAAGGTGGGTTTATACTTTGTCCGCTGTCCGCGCGAGGACACAGATGTTGTCAGCGCGCGGACACCCTCCGCCATGTCCGCGCGGACAGGTGTCCGCTTGTGTGCGCGTAGTGTCAGCAGCTGACAGAATATTTTTTGAAAATAGTAAAAAATGAAAAATAATAATTGAATTTAATTGAACATGCGTTTTGTTCAAACCTGATGTCTACACTGCTTTGTTAAACATAAGTTTATCAAGTTTACTCCAAATTCCAAAGACTTACGATTAAGCGCTACTGAACAAAATGGTGTAAGATTTTGAAGGTACAAAAGCCATGTATGCAGACGTTGACTGGAGGCGAGGGTGCCTGTCTGCTGAAAATGCAGTAAGAGACACGATTTTATACATGCAGATGAAGAACTATGCATAATTTATCACATGCGTAGGTACGTAGAACTCAACAACAGCATAAGAAAGTCTTTCTACGCATAATAATTTATAAATACCTATATTTTATAATTATTTCCTGCACAAAATCTACTAAAAATTGCTAGAGATGATAGAGTCGGCCTGAAGGGGTACATAGCTCAAAGACATCAGAGCTCAAAGGTGGCAACCCACGTCAGCACTCTGCCACAGGTCTACTATGCAATGTATCACTTAGTACCTAAGTAGTACGTACATGGGTCTGAGTCTGGGTCTGGGTGGCCATACTCCATAACCTGCCGAGCCGATGCCTATACGCACCAACCCTCAATCTTCGATCGCTCTTAACAATTGCCAGTCTGCGCATACCCCCCTACGGCCACTCGCACCCCCAAACTTTGGTGAGACACTGTATTTTCGGAAACCAAATTTGCAGAACTTTCTCGACATTTTTGGTTAAGCAATTGTCATTTCGGTGACTCTTTTTAGCATACATGTAACAAGGGGTCCCAGGGTCTGCACCCCACCCAATTTAGGTCTCAGACCCCCTGATCCGGGACCCTTCCTCTGAAACCATTTTTCCGACCCCCTTCCAATTTTTCTTAGATTTGGATTTCTTAGATTCTTAATTTTTTTAGAGTTTCAGACACAAAAATTGCTAAAATCCGCTGTAAAGCAGCAGTTTTTAGCTGTAATTGAGCCCAAATTAGAGATTAGATTTTTGAGGATTTTTATAGCCGAAAAATTGCGATTTTTGAGCGTTTTTCGTGCCCAACCGCCGTAGAATTTGGGCTTCAGACTCCCAACCCACTCTTGCTTCGGTGGATTTCCTGATGTATGGAGCCGCGTCATTGGCTCAGTGGGTAGCTCGCTGCCTCTGAGTCACGGCGGCCCCTGCATCCCTAGCGGTTGTAGTGGTTCATCCTCTCGGCGCGGCAAGTTTCTTGCTGCAAAGAGTTGGTCGTCAGCACAACGCTCCACCCAGGCCACCGAAAGCTGGTTACAGCGAGTAGATAAAATGGGAACCGACTGGATCTACCATTGCACCAAAGCCTTTAGCATGCCACGTTGGAGAAAGATCAATGACGTCAAGTGCTGGCTGAGACGACACAACAAGGCCTATACCGGTTTAGTGCTCTGGCCGGGCGGTGGTGGACGCTGCCAGCACTATGACGTCAATGCGCCAGGCGCTCTCTTAGTACCTGGCGCCCAACAGCATGGCTTGAGTGGCTTGGCAGTGAAAGAAGGGAAACGTCCGAGATGACGAAACCACGGGGGTTGCGGAATGGACCTCGAGTCTGATCGCAGGCCGTAAGGCCCCCCGCAAATCGGATCGGATCGGATCGGACCTGATGTATGTACGTATGTGTTTTAGTCAACACTTCCATACATTGGCCGGGGGGGTAGGAGGTTAACCCCCTCGCCGACCATAGCCCCCTCGTCCGTAGGCGCTACCACCAAACTACTGTTGGCAAGTCCGACCTGAACCTTGACTTATTAATAAGTCTTTAACCTGAAATTTGAGGACTTGAACCTGAACCTGAACCTATATTATTTGAGCCGGACTTGAACCTGAATCTTAAATATGGACTTGATTTTCAGGTTCAAAACAGTATCTTTCTAATGTCAAAATTCCCTACTTCAATAACTGGTTTTTCTGTATTACCTGCTGAATTTGTATTGCAGTCTGTGCATTTGCATGTTTGCTTGTTATTTTATGCCATTTAAATTTGCGCCGTCCGTTGTTCGTGACATTCGTGACATACAACTTTGCTGAAATGGATGCATTGTTGTTACAGTATCACTTACCCCACTAGTCGAGGAGGAGGTGTGTGCCCCCCACCCGCCAACTGCCCTGACTTTACAAGCTTGGTTTTAAGCGTATAGGCTTCTGTCCAGCTCAGGCTTAGCCTTTGACTCCAAAGTCACTCAGAGTTGGTCGAACTCAACAAAGGTTGAGCTGTATGAGAAGGAGTTTGTTGCTGACCATGATGTAGATCAAACTGATCCACTTTGTTGGTGGACAACAGCATTTGGCTTTCCCTAAGTTGTTCGATATTGCTGTTGATTTTCTGTCAATACCTGCTTCATCAGCAGCTATAGAGCGTGCATTCAGCTTGACCAGTATTGCTCTGTGTAAGAATCGTCATCGGCTAAGTGCTAATAGCTTACAATCTGAGTTGTTGATCAAAATTAAGCGTGATTTGGTCAATCGACTGTTGATCTTTGTTAAACAATGCACTGTTGAAGCGGTAAATTGAGAAAACTGTCTTGTTTCTATCCGTTTGCTATCCTGCTCTGCTGGCCCTTTTTTATTGTTTTTGCTATGTGGTAAAATTTTTATGTAAAATTTCACGCTTGAAAAGGACTTGAACCTGAACCTATTGTCCAGGTTTTTTTAGAATCAGAATCAGAATCATTTTTATTGTGAACGATATGGCAGTAGAACCAGTCAAGCCCGTAGGCTACGTTCACAACATACACAAACACATAAAAAAAAGACGTACATACGTACAAGCACACACAACAACAACAAACACGTACTACATACAGTACAACTCAAGACTAGCCAAGACTGTTGTCATAGTAACTTTTTAGCAAACCCGTAAATTTGCGAAAACTAACAGGATGATTTAGATCCAGTCCAAGACATTCAACAGCATCATTGATAAGAGAGGGGCCTCTGTAGGCAAATGCTCTTTTGGCTGTGATGGTTCGAAAATTTGGCAGTTCGAGTTTTGGAAATCGGTTCAGTCTGTTTGACCGGCGGGCCATTTCCATTCTCGATTGAGCAAGTGGGCTCTGTTCCAGAAATAGTTTGTAGGCCAGTGTCTGAGTTCTACACTTCAGAACAATGTCTGGTTTGTGCCATTTCAGTTCTCGCCTGGCAGCTGTCGCATAATCGAACTTGCGCAACCCAGACACCAGTTTTGCGCCGAAATTCACCACAGTAAGCAGACTTTCGTTGATATAGGAGAGAGGTGCTGCTTGAATTACGGCCGCTGCATAGTAGATTTTCGAAAACACAGTTGACTCGATCGTTCTGGCCAACACCTTTCGAGGCAGACACTTTTTGACCCGGCTCAAAGCAATCAGTTGTTGTTTGCAGCTTTTCGTTGTGTCTTGCAGGTGTGTGCGGAAGTTAAGGGCTTGATCGAAAACAATCCCGAGATTCTTTATTTGTTGGACCAACTGCAGCCGTTGTCCACACAACAGCAATTCAGGGATTTGGTTGAGCTGGTTTCGGTTTTGCGTTGTGCCAATCACCACCGTTTCACACTTACGAGGTTGCAGCCTGAGACCGTTCATCGAACACCACTCAGAAACTGCATTTAGGTCTTGTTGTAGTGCGGCGTAAGCTTCTCTAATGGCTGATGGCTTGTAACTGACACGCAACTGTGTGTCATCAGCAAACATGCAGATACTGGAGTGCCGAACAACAGATGACAGATCGTTGATGAATATGTTGAACAAAAGAGGACCAAGGACTGATCCCTGCGGCACTCCAGTCGTAACAGTGACTGGTGCTGAGGTGGTCGTGCCAATGCGAACTTGCTGTGCTCGCCCAGACAAGTAGGATTGAAACCAGCGCAGCGTTTGGTCTCTAACACCGTATCTGTTCAGCTTAGCAAAAAGCAGTTCATGGTGCACACAATCAAATGCTTTGGTAAGATCCAAAAGCACCAGCGTTGACAACTCCTTCTTATCCATGCTACACAAGATCTCATTGCTGATTGGGAGCAGCGCCGTTTCAGTAGATTTTCCTTTTGTAAATCCATGCTGACAGTCAGCAGCAGCAGCTCGAAAATGCGTGTACAGTTGGTTGTGCACCACTCGTTCGAGTGCTTTAGAGAACACGGACAGCAACGATATCGGCCGGTAGTTGGATGGATCTGAGAGGCTGCCCTGCTTGTGAAGAGGCACAACGATAGCTGACTTCCACACATCAGGAAAAATTCCGAATTTCAGAGAAGCATTGAACAACTGAAGTAGCACAGAACCAACAACAGGCAGAGCCATTTTCGCAACATATCCATTGACACCATCGCGCCCCGGCGATTTGAAGTTAGGCAAATCGCAGATGGTTCGATTCAGCTGGTCCGCAGTAATTGGTTGAAAGACGAACTGGTTTTCAGCCGCAGGAATAGCAGCAGCAACGCGTTCAGCATCTACGGCTCCTTCGCCAAATGCTTGTGCTGCCGTAAGTGTACCAACAGAAGCAAAGAATCTGTTTAGTTCTTCCGCCTTCACTGAATTGCATTCTGCAGTGGTTTCTAGTATGGTGGACTTTGTTGGCAAAAGCTCACGAATCGTTTGCCACAGCTGTCTCGAGTTTTGACAGTCAGTAAACTTGGTACGGTAGTAGTCACGCTTTGCCTCACGCTGTAGAGATTTGGCAAAGTTTCTGATTCGAGTATATTCAATCCAGTCATCATTGGATCGAGATTGCAGTACTGTGCTGTAGGCTTCATCTCTGAGCTTAATCCATGCACGAATTTCGGCTGTGATCCACGGGTACGAACCGTACTTTACCCGTACACGTACTTCAGGTGCATGTGCATCAAGCACAGACTGGAATAGTTCGGAAAACCGCAGTACAGCTAAGTTGACATCTTCTGCGTTGAGCGCGCCGTTTAAAACCGGACTTGAACCTGGACTTGAACCTGAAATTTTGCGCTTGGACTTGACCTGAACCTGAACCTGTTTTTAAAAGCCCGGACTTTCCAACAGTACACCAAACCACTCAGACCCTCTCAACTGCCCATACGCGAATGGCCATACCCCCAACGGCCCATACCCCCTCCGAAATTTTGGGAAAGCGAATTTAAACCCTCTAACCCCTCGCCAAAAAGCCCTGAATTTTTCCGGCCAATGTACAGTATGGACACTTGCCAGTAGTGATGTAAAAAATTAATTTAATTGTAGTTGAAATTCGCATAATTGGCCCGTTTTTAATTTCAATTCAATTAATTTAATTTAATTGAAATTCAAAAGTTGGGCCATAATTTAATTGTAATTGAATTGAAATTCGCCTGGAATTTCAATTATATTTTCAATTATTTCCTGTTGTGAATGTAAGGAAATACGTAAGTATTAGAGAGTATTAGAGTATTAAGGAATGACTTCAAACAAAACCTACATAGGGTTTGTCACCTCTTTATCACTGACCTCGGATGGATTGTGCAGGCGGGGCCGTAGCCCCTGTGTTCGGCCACACTACGCGCCCACCACGCACACCCATATCATCCTGCCCTTCCTTCACTGCCTTCGCTAGTAGCGGCACACATACTTGGTGTCAGTCTGGGCGGGTCTCAGTGTAGCTGTCCCCGTTCCCGTATGTCCCAAACTCCCAACACATGTGTGGTTGGTTTGCTATTGTAGCTTAGGTGCTTAGACAGCTCCAGTCGGTTTCCATTTACCTACTCGCTGTCACCAGCTTTCGGTGGCCTGGGTTGGGCCTTGTGCCAACGACCAACTTTTTGCGGCAAGAAAATTGCCCCGCCGAGTGGATGAACGCACGACCACGCGCACAGTGACTTTGCGGCCTAAACCACTACACACTGTGCCGGCTACTGACCTCACTTTGTTTTGTAACGTTTTATGCTCTCCTTTTTATTTCGTAGTTCATAAAAGTCAAAACAGCGACTTTTTTATGTATAGTGGGATTACACCCCCCTTTTTGGCGAAGGCACCTAGGAAGTGATGTTGTTCAAAAATGCTGAAAACCTTTAGATTACGTACTGATATATAATAATGAACTAACTGTAAATTCCCCCCCCCCCAGAAAGCCATTTTATGTGTTTTTAAAAGGCAGCTCTTTAAAATTTTCTCGGCTGTTTGGGCAGCACGCTAACCAGGTGTCTCTAAGCTTTTACATGGACATTTTTCGAAGTCATGGGTCACTGTCACTGTCTTTTAAAAGCAAAAATACAACAGTTTTCAAAAAATTGAAAAAATAATTGAAAAAATTGCATAATTGAAATTTTCCAAAGTTCCATAATTTAATTGAAAATATAATTGTAATTGAAAATAATGGAAAACTATTTCAATTAATTTAATTTAATTTAATTGAAATTAAAAACTGAGCCCATAATTTAATTGTAATTGAATTGAAATTCAAATTCCATAATTTTACATCACTACTTGCCAGCCAACCCATAGCCCTTTGGCCGTCCCGTCAGATACCAGCCAAATTGCAATCATTTTCAGAAGTGACTTCATATCCATTCTACCACCTTCCAGAAAACGCAGGGCCTTTTTTCCGGCCCTCTATCACGTATATACTACTACGAAACTATCATTAATCACATTGTCGATTAGGCTCATGCTGTCAAAGGTGTCTGCAACAGTCAGACAATGGGTTAGCAGCCTTTACAATTTCAAATTGGTGCAGCCGCTGCAGAAACTTGCCATGATTTCAGTTTGATCGATAGGCCAAACATACAGTACGTACAATGCTCTTACACCGTCTCTTTTTTGTTGTTTTTCTCTTGATTTGACCTAATCCTAACAGCTCCGCAACCGCAGCATCAAACGTGATAAAATTGTGAACTCAGACTTGCAATATAACAGGCTCAAACAGCATTAATAGCGACGCGGACAAAGTGTCAGTTGAAATTTTTCAACTCGCTCGGCGGACAGAAGCGGACACGCGCTGACACCGTTTTGTGTCAGCGCGGGCATGTCCGCGCTGACAGAGTATAAACCGTCTGGCTGACACTCGTGTCCGCTCCGCCAAAGTATAAACTGCTGCGCGGACAACCTGTCCGCTTGTGTCCGGTACATAGCCCATCCTCTTTTGTACGGTTTCAAGCACTTCAAAACTCTCACTGGACTGCATCTTAGCTTATGGTTTGATTCCAACTCGCAGGTCAAATGGTCTCAGGAAGAGGTTGTGGCTCTGATAGAGATGTTCACGAGCCTAAAAATCGCGGCTCGGCTCGATTGTGAGCTCTGTTTGGGTCAGCTCGTTTGTGCGCAGCTCCAAGCTCGCTCGCTCGGCTCCGGAGCACTAAATTTGGCGGAACGTTCAGAAAAATAGAAAAGTAACACCATAATATCAATACCTAAAGCGTTTCCTCACTAATTACGTAATTTTTCATGGTTGATAGCTTAAAATAAATTTACTCGGAACACTAGAGGAAATGGCGAGAATTAGAACAAAACAAATCTTCACTATTGGTCAGGCTTTTCATCTGAAGCCAGATCCTCTAGTCACATAGTGTGAATATTTTAAGGCTTTCCATGCTAATTAACACCATGAATAGTGCGAAATGGCGCAAAACACGATTAACTCTTTGAGTATCAGTCTTCAAAATTTTCGGTCTGTCCGCACGGACATTTTGCCGAATGCGGACATGCAGCAAAATGTTGAAATTCGCGTCGGACACATTATCCGTGTCCGGTTTTATCATGCGGACATTTTCGTCCATCGATGCGGACAGACACGGACAGAGACGTCCGGATTGGCGGACAGAGGCGGACAGAGCCGGACAGAGATGTCTAGATTGCGGACAGAGACGTCCAGATTGGCGGACAGAGATGTCCAGATTGGCGGATAGAGATGTCCAGATTGGCGGACTACAAACAAATCTGTTTTGCCGTTCAGGTTTCGCGCTAGTGGTTTGCTTTTGTTGTTTTACCTGGAAATCACCCTAAAAATCGGTTTTACACAACGTTCTCATACCTTTTTGAGTATCAGTCTTCAAAATTTTCTGCCAGTCCGCACGGACATTTTGCCGAATGCGGACATTCAGCAAAACTGTCAAAATTCGCGTCGGACAGATTATCCGTGTCCGGTTTGATCATGCGGACACTTTCGTCCATCGATGCGGACAGACGCGGACAGAGTAGTCGTCCATCGATGCAGACAGACGCGGACAGAGACGTCCAGATTGGCGGACAGCCGCGGACAGAGATGTCCAGATCGGCGGACTAGAACAAATCTGTTTTTCCGTTCAGGTTTCGCGCTAGTGGTTTGCTTTGCTGTTGTTGTTTCACCTGGAAATCACTGTGTAAAAATCGTTTTACACAACGTTCTCATGCAGTTTTACCGGTAAGGTAACCAATGTTAGTTGTGGCACGTAAAGGATACTACTACATGGTGTTGTGTGATAATTAGCAAAAGTTCAGCTGTTAATATTAGTGCTCGATTGTTAGTGTATGCATTGCGTCCTTTGGCTTCTCTTGGCTGGTTGTCCTTAGAACAGAAGTGAGACTCGCCTGTTATGGTAAGTTCTTTTTCTTTCACTCTAGTTATTCATTCCTGTTAGCTCACTTTTACCTGATGGTTTTAAAACTGAAGTGAAATTTCAAAATGAAAATACACCTGTTCTAGATTGTAAATAATCACCTCTACTACAGTCAGGGAAATAACAACATATATGGTATCAGTACTCATATATGGAAACGGTACCATATATGGTACCGGTACACCTTCAAGTGGTACCATATATGGTACCACTTCCTTATATGGTACTGGTACCATATATGGTACCGGTACCATATATGGTACCCCTTCGATCGAGGCCTCAGGTGGTACCATATATGGTACCGGTACCATATATGGAAACGGTACCATATATGGAAACGGTACCATATATGGTACCCTTTCGATCGAGGCCTCAGGTGGTACCATATATGGTACCGCTACCATATATGGAAACGGTACCATATATGGTACCCTTTCGATCGAGGCCTCAGGCATACATGTAACAGGGGGGTCTGGGGGGTCTGCCCCCACCCGACTTAGGCCAGACCCCCCAGATAGGGACCCCCCCCCCCGAGACGATTTTTCCGACTCCCCCCTCCGATTTTTCTGGCAAGCAATTTACAAATTTTTCGATTTTCAATCAACACAAAAATCAGGCCCTCCCATGACAGGAAATAAATTTATGAGTCTTCGTCTGGACCCTAACCGGGAAGACTTGTTATCAGTAAGAAGTGCGCCAAATTCAAATCAATCAAGTACTGGCACCTTCTACTGAACCTAAATCGTCTTCACCTCCAGCCACCTCTACATTCTCCCTTCCAATCGTACCAGAACCACTTCGATCATCCAGCCTGCCACTCACGATTCGCATCTCATCCATCTTCGCCAAAGTACTATCCCGAGAATCGGCCGATTCGGAGTGGAAGAAGGTGAAGCTGCCGATTTTCCTTCATCTTACCATTGTTTAAGTCTTCTAGCTTCCATACTGCTTCGATATGCTCTCTCCTTCCAGACACACCACCTCCATCCACTTCAAATCGCCCCGCCGAAGTACTGTCCCGAGAATCGGCCGATTCAGAGTGGAAGAAGGTGAAACTGCTGATTTTCCTTCATCGTACCATTGTTTTAAGTCTTGTAGCTTCTGTACTCTCATATCCGGACTTTTCTTTAAGATACTTTTCATTTAAACTGTAAAAACGTCTATGTTAGGACCATCATATTCGGATTTAGCTAAAGGAGAGCTTTTGATTGAGTACCTACATGCCTATGTTACGACGCAGCGTTAAAAAGTTAGAAAATTTGCATATTTTCAATTTGCATATTTTTGCATATTTTTGCATATTTTAACGCTGTGTCGTAACATAGGCATGTAGGTACTCAATCAAAAGCTCTCGTTTAGTTAAGTCTGAATATGATGGTCCCGACTGGATAGGATGCGGCAGTAAGCATATCTGATGCAAATTTTATAACTTTGTAACACTGCTTCCTAACATAGGCGTTTTTATAGTTAAATTAAAAGTATCTTAAAGAAAAGTCCGGATATGAGAGTACAGAAGCTACAAGACTTAAAACAATGGTAAGATGAAGGAAAATCGGCAGCTTCACCTACTTCCACTCCAAATCGGCCGATTCTCGGGATAGTACTTCGGCGAAGATGGATGAGATGCGAATCGTGAGTGGCAGGCTGGATGATCGAAGCGGTTCTGGTACGATCTGGAAGGGAGCAAATGGCAGAGGTGGCCTGGGGCTGAAGACGATTTAGGTTCAGTCGAAGGTGCCAGTACTTGAGTGATTTGAATTTGGCGCACTTCTTACCGATAACAAGTCTTCCCGGTTAGGGTCCCAGCACAAAACTCATAAATTTATTTCCTGTCATGGGAGGGCCTGATTACCAAAATCGCCGGTAAAACAGCACTTTTTAGCTGTATTTCAGCCCAAATTAGCGATTTTTGGCCCAAAAATTGCGATTTTTTCCATTTTTGAGCGTTTTTTAGTGCCGGACACCCTCCCAAAATTTTGGCTCAGACCCCCCAGGCCGGCGCCAGACCCCGCAACTCCCCCTCCCCCGTTCGGCTGATGACTTGTTACATGTATGGCCTGAGGTGGTACCATATGGTACCACCTGAGGCCTCGATCGAAAGGGTACCATATATGGTACCGTTTCCATATATGGTACCGGTACCATATATGGTACCACCTGAGGCCTCGATCGAAAGGGTACCATATATGGTACCGGTACCATATATGGTACCGTTTCCATATATGGTACCGTTTCCATATATGGTACCGGTACCATATATGGTACCACCTGAGGCCTCGATCGAAAGGGTACCATATATGGTACCGGTACCATATATGGTACCCCTTATGATTTGATCGAAGGGGTACCATATATGGCACCTGTTACCATATATGGTACCGGTTCCATATATGGTACCGTTTCCATATATGGTACCGGTACCATATATGGTACCACCTGAGGCCTCGATCGAAGGGGTACCATATATGGTACCGGTACCATATATGGTACCAGTACCATATAAGGAAGTGGTACCATATATGGTACCACTTGAAGGTGTACCGGTACCATATATGGTACCGTTTCCATATATGTGTACTGATACCATATATGTTGTTATTTCCCTGACTGTACTAGCTCCTTAAGGATCACTCCAAGTGTCCGCCGGAGTGCCCGGCCAGACACCAAAATTTCGTCAATTTTTCCAGTTTGTCTCAGACATTTCAGCAAGGTGTCCGAACCACTGAACGTGTCTGGAAACTGTCCAAACAACAGTGAATGTGCTCAAATCATATGGGCCATCTATCTCTCCAGGACAAACCTCTGAATGCAAGTGTTCTGTCCGGACTTGTGGCTCCAGCAGTTCTGTCCAGGTTGTCTGCTCCTTTGATTTTGTCCTGACATCTATCTCTCCAGGACAAACCTCTGAGTGCAAGTGTTCTGTCCGGACTTGTGGCTGCAGCAGTTCTGTCCAGGTTGTCCGCTCCTTTGATTTTGTCCTGACATCTATCTCTCCAGGACAAACCTCTGAGTGCAAGTGTTCTGTCCGGACTTGTGGCTCCAGTAGTTCTGTCTGGGTTGTCCGCTCCTTTGATTTTGTCCTGACATCTATCTCTCCAGGACAAACCTCTGAGTGCAAGTGTTCTGTCCGGACTTGTGGCTCCAGCAGTTCTGTCCGGGTTGTCCGCTCCTTTGATTTTGTCCTGACATCTATCTCTCCAGGACAAACCTCTGAGTGCAAGTGTTCTGTCCGGACTTGTGGCTCCAGCAGTTCTGTCCGGGTTGTCCGCTCCTTTGATTTTGTCCTGACATCTATCTCTCCAGGACAAACCTCTGAGTGCAAGTGTTCTGTCCGGACTTGTGGCTCCAGCAGTTCTGTCCGGGTTGTCCGCTCCTTTGATTTTGTCCTGACATCTATCTCTCCAGGACAAACCTCTGAGTGCAAGTGTTCTGTCCGGACTTGTGGCTCCAGCAGTTCTGTCCGGGTTGTCCGCTCCTTTGATTTTGTCCTGACATCTATCTCTCCAGGACAAACCTCTGAGTGCAAGTGTTCTGTCCGGACTTGTGGCTCCAGCAGTTCTGTCCGGGTTGTCCGCTCCTTTGATTTTGTCCTGACATCTATCTCTCCAGGACAAACCTCTGAGTGCAAGTGTTCTGTCCGGACTTGTGGCTCCAGCAGTTCTGTCCAGGTTGTCCGCTCCTGTGGTTTTGTAAGGCCATCTATCTCTCCAGGACAACTCAGTTTCCCAGTGTCCGAGGCTAGCCAGAAAATTTGACAAAATTTTTGTGTCTAGCTGGACACGCGTGTCTGCCCGGACAGGCGCGTATCTGCCCGGACATATCGTTTTGTTCATCACTGATGACAAACATGAATCCTAAGCAGCTAGTGCAATTAATCTTAAAAAAATTTTTTCTTTCAGAGTCATGGCTGCTCAGCCGTCTGGCAGTAGAGAATATAGGTAGAGCTGCTGAGCCTGTAGAGGTAACATACAGTAGGGACCGTTAAGGGTCCCCCTAGACCCCCAGACCCCATCTGTTCAATCATTCTTTCAGCTGCTCACTTAGCCAGACATCTGGTTGATGAAAACGATCCTGGTCATCTGCTGATTGGAACCTCACTCAGAATTAGAGACCTGCATTTGGACAAGTCTCTGAAAACAGCCTGGAGAATACAGAAGAAACCGATGCAATGTGCATCAGCAACTGGCCTGGACACGGACGGCTTGTACTGTTTGTAGGGTGCCGCTCTGCACAAACACCACATGTTGGCGCCTTTGCCACCAACAAGTTGACTATTCATTTGATGACACGGAAGCTTGAGGATCCGAAAAACCGTGCATTAGAAGTCATTACTGAGTTGCTCTTTGAATGCGGACTGTACAATGTAAGTGGCTGAGGACTTTGTCTGGCGGACAGTGTCTAGATCTGATGGGTTATAGCCAATATACTGTTATGTTTCCCATCAGCACCAGTACTGAAACTGATTATACATACTGGTCGTTTAATCTTGTCGTTTTGTCTTCTAAGTCTATCCTTGTTACACATTGGCACTGTGTGCTGATTGTCTGTTGTGTACTTATATCATTACTTCTTAGTTGTAGAGTGATAGACACCCTGTTATGCAGTTGAAAAACATTCAATGTAATCGTGTTTGGTTTTAAGTAAATGTCCTGCTGCTTTCATTATTTCCTAATACTGGTCCAACACAAAGCAAAAATGTCTGAAGTACACACTGGAGTGCAGTCTGTTTAGGTACTTTCTGTCCAGTCAACAGACAATCTGTCCGTGATCTTGTCTGGTGTCCATACTGTATGTCTGCTTTCCGCTCGCTTTTTCTGTCAATTTTCAATCTGTCCAGGTAGCGTACATTTTGTCCACGAATGTCCGGTGGACGGACGATCTGTCCATGATGTTGTCCGGCGTCCATATGTCTGCTGTCCGCTCGCTTTTTCCGTCGATTTTCAATCTGTCCGGGTAGGGTACATTTTGTCCACGAATGTCCGGACTTCCGAGTCGGCGAAATTGTCCGGTTGATCAAATATGATCAACCTGATACTCAAAGAGTTTAAAATTCTGAAAAATCTAGCTACATTGTCTTAAACTCATCAATCAGCACTGAAAATGTCTAGTAGCTAGAAATAATATCAGGCAATCATTTTCAGATAAATTGTAACATATTTGTAAATTTTGAAGGTTTACCTAGTTTACTGAGTACTTACCGGGTTCTCTTTGAAAAAGCCAGTACTTACTGAAATCTGGATTTACAATGTATTTACTGAATACTTAGAGAGTTTTAGAAATTTGAGCTAGGCACAACAATGATTGGAGCGCAAGCCTTAGTTACTATCCACATCACGCGCCCGTAGACACCGTGGCGTCTATTCCTTACAACTCGGACTGGATTTGCAAGATGGGGTTTGCATGTGATTGGTTCCTTATTTCGCGAATAAACTTGAACTTCTAGTATCAAACAATGTACAGGGTGCCAAATAATTATGCCCCTCCTACAGTAAACTAACTAAACTAAAAATATCGTAAAAATGAAAGTACCAATGTGCGACATTTATACCGACAAGCTAAATATTGAGTGTCGCTCTAATAGGGTGATGAACAACTTGGAGGCAGGCACGGTAGAAAGACAAAAGTGACTACTCGTCTCAAACATATTCGTGAGCCACGACGCCAATCGATGGAACACTAACTATTGAACTTGTGGGTAAAAATCTACAATCAAATGTCCTTATTAGGTACGTTCATTTTTCCCATCATGCTAAGTGAGTATGCTCAAGGGAGGCGAGTTACAGTATCATTGTTTGTATTGTATTAATCGCTTTTTTATAATATCATATGTATAATATAATAACTCTATTGACTCATAACATAGAAATACTAAAATACAATGAAACCACATAGAAGTACAATGTACATACATACATGTAACAGGGATTTGCCCCTACCCGACTTAGGCAACCAACACCCCCAATCGGGGGACCGATCGATACGATTTTACAGACCTAATTGCGATTATTTCAGCAAATGTTTACGATTTTTTAGAATGTCAGACAACTATATTGCTAAAAGCAGCGCTTTTTAGCTGCATTTGAGCCGAACTTAGTGAATTTTGACGATTTTTAGCCAAAGAATTGCTATTTTTGAGTGCCCAACCCCCTCCCTACATTTGGGCTGAGACCCCTAACTCGATGACCAGTTACATGCATGCTGAAATGGAGCGACAACGAAAATATAGAAAAATAACAATAAAACAGCATATAGTACTGATGGATATCATTATAAAATATATACGTAGACAAGCTTTTCAAAAGAATTGAAAGACATTTGGTTGAACGGTTCCTAAAGATGGCAAAGGTGGCGGAGATCAAAATAAAAGTTGACAGGTAAAACAATATAATAGAGTGTAAACAAATACCCGAAAGGCACTGGGTCAAGGGGAGACCGGCTCAGAATAATCGTTCCTAATATCCGAATCCAGCAACGGAGCTTCTTCCTCGCTCTTCTGGAAGCACAACTGACCGATATCCTGCACGAATCGCTTCATCAAACAGAGAATAGAGAGGAAATTCTGAACGAACACACCTTTTAGTTTAGCTATGCTTAGAATAAAAGTCACAGAAGGTTTATACACGGACAGTTTTTGGGCTGTCCTAAAAATTCAAAATTTTGCAGCCAAATCCATCATACATACCGGTAGGGCGCTGGGGGTTTAGGATAGCGATTACCCCTACCCTTCGGCTGCCGGAGGGAGAAAGTTTTCGCTGATTTAAGGCAAAATAGGCTTTGTTTGGACTGGACTTTTTTCCGGACCCCGAGACCATACATATGATTTTTCCAACCCCTTCCGATTTTCCTGGCAAGTAATTTTTTGAACAAATTTATGCATTTTTTTAAAATTTCAGACAAAAAATTGCCAAAATCGTCTGTGAAACAGGACTTCGTAGCTGTATTTGAGCTCAAATTAGCGATTTTTGAGCGTTTTAGTGACCAACCTCATACCTAGAATTTGGGCTCAGATCCTCCGGCCGGCGCCAGACCCCAACGCCCCTTCCGGCAGATGACCTGTTACATGTATGAGACCTCCACACCCCCACTGGATTTTTCTTTTCCGGTCATGTACGAACCCCATCCCAACTTTTTTCCGCGGTTTCGGCACAACCTCTTTCAAAAACTATGACGTTTTCGGTTGACCCCTGTGCAAACTTGCTACTGTGTGTTTTGTTTGTGTGACATTGGAAAATGAACAAGAGTAGTGTAGAAGTTATGAAAGAATGTTTGACTGTAAACTGTCATTTTGGCAGTTGGAAAGGTGAACTGTCAGTGCAGCAGGAACTTGCTCCACCCTTACTCTTAACTACATGCATACTCAACCTTGGTCTACATATCGGTTCTATGATAAATTAGCCAGCCTTATTGGAGCTTCCAGGTGGCTCCTCGTTCGACAGGCGTATTTAAGCATACAGTAAAACTTCTAATAATAATCGAAATTATTTTTTCGAGGTTGCTTATGGGGGGCTAGTATTGGAGCGTGCGCGGTTATTATTTCAATGCAACATTGGCCATCTCAAGTATCCTCATTTTTCTGAAAATACAGGGTATTTTTGTCTTAAACACAAGCAATCTTTATATGAGTTTTAGTCTAACTACACAATGTTTGCAAGCTTAATCAAAGAAAATTTTCTCAAAACACAGTATTCGATATTGGAAACACTTAGAAAGCCGTTATACTATACAACAACAACAATACTTGTATTCTGTGCGAAGCATTACTATGGTAGATAGTAGAGTGCGAACAATACCTAAAAAACCCAATACCCCAATACCCAATACCCAATACCTGAGACCCCCAATACCCAATACTTGCATAGCTGGACCAAAAATTGCATTTCAGTGGACAGGTACATTCCAGTTGTGTACACAAGATTTTTGGCACTGCAACTAAAATTTTTAAGAGGCCTGGTTGGGCCGCTGCCCAAGCAGAGCCAGAAAAATTAGAAAAATGAGCCTTTCAGAAAATATTTAGAAGCCATTTTGGGCGTAAAATTAGCAGAAATTAACAGTTTTGGTACTTAATATTTCGTAATTCAGTCGTGTTTCTTACTTCCGGCGAATTTTTTTCCTAACTCGGCATTTTTATATTAGATAAGAACAGAGAAATTAATTACTGGTGTAGCGCTTAGAAAAGCGTACACTTTAGGAAATTCTAATAACGTTTAGTTGATTAGGCTGTCCATAAACGACGTCGTTCCAGAGGGGGAGGGGCTCAGCTGAAATGCGACGATAGACGACACACCAGGAGGAGATGGGGTTAGCAAAAAACGACGTCGCTTTTATTGGAATTTTAGCGAACTTTGATTGCATTATTTTCAATTTAAGTACATTCTGTTGAAGGTTTCTACATACCGAAAAGCTTCCCAGAGTGGTTGTAGTGATTTATTTAATTGATTGCGCAGTATGGTAAGCAGAAAACATCACAGAACTGTATGTACTGCACTTTTATCGGGCGAGGGGTTAACCGAAAACGACGCCGCCTTAGTGGAAGGGGGCCCCAAGAAACGACGCAAGGCGATTTTGGCGGGAAATGCTCCGAAAAATCGGGATTTTGAATGACGTCGTTTATGGATGGCTGCTTAACGCGAAAACAACTTCCTAAACCGAGCCATGATCAACTTTTTCGATTTTTTACATATCAATTTTTCAAGTCAACATCGATTTTTCTCTATTTTTAGCCGTCCCAATTAGTATTGGGTATTGGGGGATAAAAACCCCAATACCCAATACCTGGAAAACACCCCAATACACCCAATACCAGTTCGCACTCTAGTAGATAGACAAGGAAAAGTAAAATAGATAAGCTACCATAAGGATAAACAGGTAGAAGACGTATTTCCAACTGAGGTTGTGCTCGATCACTGGCACCACCAGCTGACCCACTGCCGATCCGGCACTTCCGGTACCGTCCACCAGACCTGCAATTGCTCTTCTTAAAACTTATAAACTTTCTCATAAAACTGCACTTAACTTGGCTTCCCCTATTCTTTAACTCAGTGCAGTTCCTTCTTTCGGACTAAATTCTAACTGATAGTCACACAGTACAAAGGCAATTGGTGCAAAATCAGCCTAGCCGACCACTGAGCAAATTGTTTTTAGACAGCCAACTTCAAGTTTCGCCTTCCTTTACACTCTTATACCATACATGTAACAGGTCATACGTCGAAAGGGAGGGGGCTGGGGGGCTCTGGCGCCGACAGGGAGAGAGAGGTCTGAGTCCAATGCCTCCAATGGAGTCCGCCTGCTTGTGGTGGAAGTGCCTGTCTGGACAGACAGCAAATGGACTCCACCTCCCCTCCGCCTATGGACTCCCGTCCAGAAGCGGCTGTTTCCCTGCTGTGTTTTTGGTCTACCTACGGCCATCCAGATTGTCCGGCATGGATGGCCCGGTTGCTGCTACTAGCCGGAGATATTGAAACTAATCTTGGCCCACAATGTTGGTTCTGCACCAAGCTTGTTGTGCTCAAGCGGTCAACCGCAACAGTCTGCAGTGCTGTAAATGCAAGGGCTGGTTACACCTTGCTTGTTCTGGTCTACCCAATCTCCATGCATGGAGTCAGCGTTTTGCGGGACGCTGTTGTGCCAAAGGGATCTTACCTCCTCCTGATCTCAACCTGAACTGTCTGCAGATCAACATCAACGGTATCAGCAACAAGTCAGCGGAACTGCTAGATTTTCTAGCTACCCATTCTATTCATGTCGCGGCTATCCAAGAAACGAAGTTGTCAGCTCGGTCTAAGCTTGCAGTTTTCCCCAACTATACGGTGCTTCGAAAAGATCGCCCTCGCAATGGGGGTGGGCTGCTCATGTTGGTTCACCACTCAATCAGCTTCAAAACTGTGTCTTTCCCCGATAATGATCCCCACCTAGAAGCCCAGGTGATCTCTATACCGGGATCGGAAAGCGACCTACACATTGTGAATTTCTATCTACCGTCGCACAGCTCTTGCCAACAGGGCTATGTCGCAGATCCCTCTGTTCTACTGTCTTTTGACAACGCCTTGGTGCTAGGAGACGCCAATGCACACCATCTGCTCTGGCACTCTTCTTTGTCAGATGCCAGAGGCGCCCTGTTTGCAGACCACATCAATACCTCTGACTTGGCGGCTCTCAATTCAGATCGGCCCACCCGCCTCCCACCACTCGGCAATCCTACATCTCCGGATATTTCTCTAGCATCAATCAGTCTTCTTACTAGCTGGACTACTCATACCACTTTGGGCTCTGACCATCTCCCCCTGATCATCGAGTATCAGGGCGCTCCAAAGGTCCGGCTAACCAAGCGCACAACTTTCACCAACTTCAAGAGGGCTGACTGGGCAAGCTTCACTGCAGAGACAGAGGTTTTTCTACGCGGGTCTGCTATGCCAACATGCGTGTTACAGGGGGAAAAGGCTCTCCGCAGGGTCTTAATCACAGCGGCTGCCCATTGCATCCCGGCAGGTCGTCACAAGTTCACCCGTCCATATCTGCCACCAGGGGCTAAACGGCTTATGGCTGAGAGAGATGCCCTACGCAGTCGCCACCACACCGATGAGCGAATTCCTATCCTGAACAGACAGATACAGGAGCTGATTCGTGCCTACAAGATGGAGAAATGGCACTCTTTCCTGGACTCCTTCAGTCATAAGGACAATTCCCACAAACTGTGGAGTACAATCAGGAGCTTGGACGACAAACAGTCCCTTCCTCCCAACAGGTCCATTACCTGCAATAGTCGACAGTTGGTGATGGCGCCCCACATCGCCAATTTCTTCAACAGTATGTTCACCAGAATTCGTCCCCACTCCTCTTCCAAGGACACCAGAAGGGTGCGCCGAAGCATTAAGAAGCTCCCACTCACGACCCCCATCAGCTTCACTGTCGAGCAAGTGGCGAGAGCCATAAAGGAGGCAAAAACAACGCAGGCAGTAGGCCCCGATGGGCTGACCATCTTGCACCTCAAACATCTGGGCCCTCTTGGTTTATGGTTTCTTACTACCCTCTACAACCTGTCATTGGGTAGATGCCAGATTCCCGCAATCTGGAAGGCCTCTGTCATCATTCCACTGCCAAAGCCAGGAAAAGACTCAAAAGCGGCCAGCTCTTTCCGGCCTATCTCCCTCCTGTGCCCATCTGTGAAGGTGCTGGAACGGCTACTGCTGCCTTACCTGAAAGAACACCTACCAGCGGCCCCTCACCAGCATGGTTTTCGCTCTCTACATTCTACCACCACAACCCTACTCCACCTTTCACATAACATCGCAATGGGCTTTAACCAAAGGAAACCCCCCAGCAGAACCATCGCCATTGCACTGGATCTTTCAAAAGCGTTCGACACGGTTGCGCACAGCTTACTACTGAACAAGCTAAGAGATTCCACCACCCCTCCATCAGCAGTGCACTGGCTTAGTAACTACCTCAGTGGTAGACAAGCCAAAACAAAGTTCAGAGACTGTATTTCCAAGGGGTGATTGGTCAAAACGGGAGTCCCACAGGGATCATCGCTTTCTCCAATTCTGTTCAATTTCTATCTCAAAGATCTTCCTCTGCCCTCTGCCGGTCTGCATCTGATTCCTATGCAGACGACATCACAATCTACGCTACAGGCAAGGATCTACCGGCTTTGGAAAACAAACTGACTAACTACCTGCGCACCGTGGCTGATTTTCTCCAGAGCCGCCACCTTCTGATATCCCATCAGAAGTCGTCTGTGACGCTTTTCACCCCTGACCCTCATCAGGCAGACTACCACCCAAACGTACTATTGGATCAAGCTCAACTTCCACTCTGCAAGACACCCAAGATCCTGGGGGTCACCTTTGACACCCTGTTTACCTTCAGCCAGCACATCACTAGTACCTGTGCCAAAACTGCCTCCCGCAACACCATTCTCAGGGCCCTGGCCGGTACTTCATGGGGTCAACAAAAAGACACTCTGCTGACAACCTTTAAAGCCATCTGCAGACCTATCTTTAACTATGCAGCTCCAGTTTGGGCCCCGTACATTTCCAATTCTAACTTCGGGAAGCTGCAAGTACTACAGAACTCAGCACTGCGGACGATAACTGGGTGTCGTCGGGGTCGGGTGGGTGGGTGTCGGGGTCTAATGTTGCCGCCTCCGGGGCTGTTCTACATACCCTTCGGGGCCAATGTCAGAGCGGACTATAAACAGCCCCAGGTCGACCCCGGCTAGTCCCTAAATGGCAACGCTTTTCTCGGGCACGGTTTTTCCGTGTTGCTCTGCCCGACATCGTCCATTCAGAAGATCCTGGGCTGTGGAATGAGCGCTGGAAATGGCTCTTGAAGCTGTTGTTTATGGGTGATCCTATTTATTTCCCCATGTGGACAGGTTTTCCTGGTTGAGGGGTGGTTGGAGAAATGGAAAGCTATTGTCTGTTCCTGTCTGCAGTTGTTCGGTTAATGATGGGCCATTACCCAGTGGTGATCTCACCCAGCGCTGACTCTGTTTGGACGATCAGGAATGAGCTTCCCGTAGAGAACAACAACATAACTGGGTGTCACCAGATGTCGGCCATGGCCCATCTGCACCATGAGACAAAAGTACTACCAGTCAAGATCCACAGCGATCTGTTAGCAGCCCAGTTCCTAGCAGTTGCCGCTAGCCCTGGCCACCCACTGGAAGAGCTGATGCGTCTGGCCCCTCGGCCCCGTCAAATGAAAGAAACTCTACCTTCCCGTTATGCCGAAGTGGTAGATATCACGCTAGCCGGCGCCCTCTCCCTCAAGGAGCACTTAAAAAACATCCACTCTTGCCATGTGGAGTTCGCGGCTGGATGGCTCGGCCCAAATCGGGTATTACAAGAAGAACCTCCGCCAATCCATGCCTCAGAGACTACGCTATCACGGCGGACAAGGTGCACTCTTGCACAGTTGAGGTCAGGGTTCAGTACCTTGCTACGCTCATATCAACATCGGCTACACCCTGAAGCCGATCCAACCTGCCCGGACTGTGGGCAGCAACCTCATGATACGCCACACTTGTTTGGCTGCCGGGCCAAACCAACAACACTCTCAACAAGGGACCTATGGACACAGCCAGTGGTTGCAGCAGCTTTCCTGGGCGTGTGACCAACGGCGGCTAACAACAACAACAACAGATCGAGTCCAAATTCTAGGGAGGGGTTGGACACTAAAAACGCTCGAAAATAGCAAAATTCGAAATTTATCGGCAAAAAATAGTCAAAAATCGCTAATTATAGCTAAACACGTTGTTTTACAGGCGATTTTGACAATTTTTGTGTCTAAAATTGTAAAAAATCTAAAAAAATTGCCCAAAAAATTGCCAGAAAATCGGAGGGGGGTCTGGCCTAAGTCGGGTGGGGCCAGAGCCCCCAGACCCCGTGTTACATGTATGATTAAACGCTCTAACTGACCAGAAAACATGGATTTCATCAAGTTTGGCTACTGATGTCACAGTTACTCAGTTATTCCCAACCCTGATGTTAGATTTGCTAAGGAATCGTCATACATGTAACAGGGGGGTCTGGGGGCTCTGCCCCCCCCCGACTTTGGCAAGACCCCCCAGATGGGACCCCCCCCCCCCCCGAGACGATTTCACCAACCCCCCCCTCCGATTTTTCTGGCAAGTAAATTTTCGAGCAAATTTTTGCAATTTTTTTACACTTCCACACACAAAAATTGCCAAAATCGCCTGCAAAACAGCACTTTTTAGCTGTATTTCAGCCCAAATTAGCGATTTTTGGCAATTTTTAGCCAAAAAAATGCAATTTTTCTCGATTTTTGAGCGTTTTTAGTGCCCACCCCCTCCCCCAAAATTTAGGCTCAGACCCCCCCCGGCCGGCGCCAGACCCGCCCCAACCCCCCTCCCCCCATCGGCGGATGACCTGTTACATATATGGGAATCGTAATGAACTCCAGATAAAACAGTCAATAAAAAGGCACTTAACGCCGTTTATGGTACCGACACCATAAGCCGTTTATGGTACCGACACCATATGGTACCACCACCCTATGTACCGCTACCATAAACGGCGTTAAGTGTCTGACTGCAAAATAGTCAATTACGGTTGTAGAGGAAGATTTGATTTTCATAAAGTCAAGAAAAAACGAGATTTGGTATTTCTGACATTTTTAAGACTGGAAAAATATTATCGAAAATTTGCGGCGGACATTTTTTCCCGAAAAGGAACAACTCTAGGGGTGCTTGCCATCCAGATAAGTTGTGTGTAGCATAAAGGCGTCTGTAGTAACTGACCGGTGACAGTGGACATGGCTTCAGCGTTTCCGGCCAGCTGAGGCTGACTGCCCAGGTCAGCGGAGATGGTGGACACGATGAGATTGTAGGGACCACTGATCACAGCTCCCACCACACTCATCACTGCTGCGTTTATCACCTCGTCCGACGGAGTCACTGAAATACACTTCTATGCAGACAACAATGTCTTTATATACAATGGTTAAAGTCATTTTTCTTTCAATTCCATTGCCTTATTTCAAACACACATGATAACAGGGTTCCCAGTAAACATGGGCAAACGGTTGACACCCCTCAGGCCGCCGCCACCCCTCTCAGGAATTTTTAGGAACAATATTATACAGTCCGGCACTTAACTCCGTTTATGGTACTGCCATCATGGTACCGGTGCCCAGGCTAGTAGCACCACATGGTACCACCATAGGCCAAAAAAGTGGGGTACCATAAACGCATACGTGGGCCGGGGGGGTGTGTGGGTATACCCCTCCCCTCGACGGCCATACACCCCCTCCCCCTCCCGGATGGAGAAAATTTTCGCTTATTTAAGGCAAAATAAGCGTTTTTCGGCCTTTTTTCAGGACACCCCCCCCCCCGAGGTCTCCATACTCCCCTCCGGATATGTCCGGCCTATGTATGCATAAACGGCGTTAATTGCCTAACTGTCATAGCCATACATGTAACAGGGGTCTGGGGGTCTTCCCCACAGCCGACTTAGGCCAGACGCCTCCGGATGGGACCCCCGAGGCGATTTTTCCGACCCCCTCTGATTCTTCTGGCAAGTAATTTTTTGAAGCAAGCAATTTTTTACAATTTCATACACAAAAATTGCTAAAGTCGCCTGCAAAAACAGCACTCTTTAGCTGTATTTCAGCCCAAATTAGCGATTTTTGGTGACTTTTAGCGAAAAAATTGCGATTTTTTCGATTTTTAAGCGTTTTTTAGTGCTCAACCCCCTCCCAAAATTTGGACTCAGACCTCCCCGGTCGGCGCCAGATCGCCAGCTCCTCTCCCCCTTCGGCGGATGACCTGTTGCATGTATGGTAATAGCAGAAGTAAGAAGCGTACCGGAATATCCGTACAAGGCACCAAGCGAGGCGATGAGCATAACCACAATTACAGGACTGCGATAACCCAGTCGGTCCTGAAACTCTTCATACCGTAGCAGCGCCGATTACTTAGGCCAATCAGCATGGACCTACAGAAATAACTCCGCCCACTACGCTGCCGACGATGCCGCCGATATCGTACCAGATGGATAATTGATCGGCCTTCTCCTGACTCAAATGGTAGGCGTTGTCTAGATATAAGGGCAGCCAGAAGAAAAAGGCATAGTTGACCAGCTTCAGACACGCGTTGCACAGACAATACTGAAATGAAACTGTACCGTAACTTCCGCTATACAGTACTGTACATGTAACAGGGACCCGGGGCTCTGAACCCAACCAGACATGGGCTAGTATTTTTTCTGAAGGGGTGGTTAATTTTCAAATCCTAAGGGGGGCTGAGGAGAGTAGCGGCGGCTGAGGGGATGGTAAGCCACGAAGCAGATTTTTTACTAAAATCAAAGTTTTAGGCTTATTTTTCGCTAAAATAGCTTCGGGGTGAGGGGGTTTACTTAAATTTTCGGATTTTGACTACCCCAACCCTTCAAGTAAGCTATCAGGTTTTTGTGGTTTTTAAACCAACTACGCCGTTATAAAATAATTGATTCGATTTCGCATGATATATTTTAGTTGAAACTTAGCTGCTGCTTTGTATACAGACGGTTTACACAGTTGACAAATGATCGACTGATATGGCAAAGGTACCAACTACGTAGTAGATTATGTGTCTGCCTGCCATTAATAGAACTGGCTTCCAGTTTAAAGAAAGATAAAGAAGAGCGTACAGCTAAAACTCCCGGCAGTAAGATGGCACGCAGGAAACTGATGGCTGGAGGTCTCTCTTCCGGTTCCGTCGTTGACTCTTCCAACTCCGGCAACGCATCCGGGGCTCGCAACCCTAAATTCGTTCCATTTTTAGAATAAAACTTTTGGCTCAATGAAAACAAGTGACTTTTAGCTAAAATAGGTTATGGTAACGATTCATTATCGTACCGGTACTTAGGACAGGGTAGTGGCATACACGTAACAGGTAATCCGTCGAAGGGTAGAAGGGGTTGGGGATCTGACCCCAAATTCTAGGGAGGGGTTGGGTACTAAAAAAAGGCTCTAAAATCGCAACTTTTCGGCAAAAAAGTAAAAAATCGCCAGATCGCAAATTTGGACTCAAATTTGTACAACTAAAAAGTGCTGTTTTACAGGTGTTTTTGGCAATTTTTGTGTCTGAAATTGTAAAAAATCGCAAAAAATTACTTTGCATAAAAATCAGACGGGGGAGGGGGTAGAGGGTTAAGTTCAGTACAGTTCAAACGGGCAAAACGCTGGGCTACAGACGACGGGTAGCAGACTAGGATTTGGCCATAAGAAAGTGTAAAGAAACTAAAATAATAATGGTGCCATTCGGTTGAAAATGACGTAACGGCGGCCTATTTTTGGCCATACACTGCGCTAATCACTAAACAACGAAAACTTTATCGTGGCTGGTTTCCTAAGCAGCACAGCAGTAATTTAGCTTTTTTCTTCTTAACTAAAATAAACAGAACTCTAACAATTTTTACGTTGTTGTGTTTTTCTTTTATTCTATGCGCAAGTAAGGTAACCAAAAGAATTACCAATTTCGTGTGGATTACTGGAAGCACCGAAGAAGAATATAAAGCCGCAAAAGAATATAAGTGCCGATTGTACCATAAAGGCAATCTAGAAGAAAACGATTTTATTGTTTGTTTGTTTGTTTGTTTATGAGTTCCACTGTCCTTTCGGACACCCCTCGCTCTTTTCAGAGCCCTTCAATGGGGTAGCCAGCCCTGTCTACAAACAACCCTCCCCTTTGCTGCCATTGGGTGCAACGGCAGCGCCGGTTCGGTTCCCATTTACCTACTGGCCATCACCGGCTTTCGGCGGTCTGGGTTGGGCTTTACGTCGACTACTTCCAGTCGCTTCGACCGGTTTCGAACCCACAAACAACCGCTCTCACGGATGCCGGGGCCGCCGTGACACACGGGATAGCGTAAACTATCCGTGGCCAAGACGCGACCATTTATGGATCAAGGTAGGTAATGAGTAGAGCAAGATGCGTATAGCGTACATCGTATCCATAAGGCAAGGAAACGGAAACAATAGCCGCTCCAATAATGTTTCCCACTGGCTGACAAGAGCTCCAGAGTCCAAGAACCAGTCCTCTGTTGTGCTTTCCGAACCAGTTGGCCATAATAGAGACCTCGTTTGGCCAGCCAAACGATTGAAAGAAACCGAACAATATGTAAATTATTATGTAGTAGGCCGGACTGTACAGACTCAGCCACTCGGTAAGACTGCCGAACAACAGCAACTGAAACAATTTACGCAATAGTTTGGATAACATTAGAACATTAGTAGAGTTAATGGGTTCTAGTACAGTCAGGTACTTAACGCCGTTTATGGTACCGATATTTTAGGGTAGTAGCACCATATATGGTGCCACAACCAAACGGCGTTAAGTGCCTGCTGACTGTATGTAGAAGGCGATAATTTTTGTCAGATAGTCAGGGCAGGGGACTATAGCCGTGTGTAACAATAAGCCCGATTTAGCTATTTTGTAGCTGTACAGGGTATCCCACGCAAGCATTCATGTAACAGGGGGTCTGGCCCCACCCGACTTAGGCCAGACCCCCGGTCGGGGTCCCCCGAGATGGCTTTCCCGAACCCCTCCAATTTTTTTGAAAGTAATTTATTGAGCATTTTTTTTAGAATTTCAGACACTAAAATTGCAAAAATCGCGTCTAAAACAGCGCTTTTTAGCTGTACATGAGCCCAAATTAGCGATTTTTGAGTGCCCAACCCACTCCCTAGAATTTGGGTGATTCCGTTGTACTTCATAATAAAACAGATTCCTACCGCTGATACTTTACTGATGACACACTGGGCTATCCTCATACATGTAACAGGGGTCCGGCATACATGGGCCGGAAAAATCCAGAACGGGGTCTGAAGATCTCCGGGGGGGGGGGGGTTTTCCTGAAAAAGAGTAAAAAAACGCCTATTTTGCCCTAAATATGCGAAAATTTTCTCCCTCCGGGATTGTGGGGTCCGGGAGGGGAGTATGGCCGGCCGAGGGGGGTATTGGCCGGCGAGGGGGTAAACCTCCGGCCCATGTATGGGTCCTGGGTCGGCCTCAACCTGACTTAGGCCATCCACCAACCCACCCCGAGTCTTTACTGGCCAAGTAACTGAACGTGTGCGTGACAGTGAAGTCTCCAGCAGTAATATAATCGGTTTTATTATGATGAAGTGCAACGGAATAATAAAAATTGCCTTGTCTTGTTCATTGCTAAAATCACTGTTTTGATTTTGAGGTCAAGTATCTCAGAAACCAAGCATAGTATCTTGATGAAAGTAGCATCAATCTTTCAAAAACTTCATTTATAAAGATTCATGCAAATTGGTTGAGATCTGAGGTTGTTACAGTAAAATATCTGCGGGGTTGCTTTTATATGGACTCTGTAAATGGCTATAGTCTCCTGACTGCTAACTAGTCTGCTTCTGTTATCAAGTTACTGCTTAAACTAAATCTAGGACAATTTGCCAATTTCATACTAAAATCTTGCTTGAATTTGTGACAAAAAAGCTTCTATAAAGCGCTTACCGTAACCCCGGAGCCCCACATTCCAATCGAGACCACGATTCTAGGGTCCCATCGGTCTCCGAGCCAGCCGGAACCATACATGGCCTAGATTAGCAACACAGATCAGTGACACAATAATAGAGTGAAAAAGCAACTAACTAACAGCAGCATAAACGGCCATAAAGATGGCGTCCAGATATCCGAGATAATTGTCGGCGTCGGCCGCACTGCCAAATACAGAGTGGCCTTCCCACAACTAAACTGACAAAGAGAATAATGGAATGATTGAACAATTTTATCCTATCATGTCTAAGAAGGTGACTGATAAAGATTTGGAGGCGAAAACCAATTAGTAAAGGAGCATGAAAGCAAAATTGGCTATATTTTATACTTAATGTAACAGGGGATCGGTGTAGACTCCTCTGCAACCTGCATGTGAATTAGTAGTACCTACCTCTTTAGGGTAGTAGACATAAGAGGCTGAAGCGTTTTCCCATAACCATTCCGATTTGAGGGTCGACTTTACAGTGCTCAACGTTTTTCGAGTGGAGTGGTACAAGGCATAGCTGAAACTAGCATCGCTTTTGGATGGACACACAAATGCCACACAAACACAAAGCTAGGATTCTATACAGACAGACACGGACAAAGGGGGGCTGAGCAGGTTGTTTGTTGACCCTACCTGGCTTTGGCCTGGCCTACCCCTCAGGAGCTTTAGTTAATAATTCTGTATAGAAAAAACTGTGATAAAACTATACCTAGATTACATACATATAACAGGCCATCCGCCGAAAAGGGAGGGGGGTTGGGGGGTCTGGCGCCGGCCGGGGGGGTCTGAGCCAAAATTTTGGGAGGGGCGTAGGGCACTAAAAAACGCTCAAAAATCGGGAAAATCGCTATTTTTGGGCTAAAAATCGCCAAAAATCGCTAATTTGGGCTGAAATAACAGCTAAAAAGAGCTGTTTTGCAGGCTATTTTGGCAATTTTTGTGTTTGAAATTGTAAAAAATTGCAAAAATTTGCTCAAAAATTTACTTCCCAGAAAAATCGGAGGGGGGGGTCGGTGAAATCGTCTCGGGGGGGGGGCATCCGGTGGGCCTGGCCTAAGTCTGGTGGGGGGCAGACCCCCCCTGTTACATGTATGCTAGATTAGGTCAGAATAGCTTATTTTACCGAAAAAATAAGTAAGAAACCCATTATTTTAGCCAAGAATCGGACTTTTTGGGCTTACAGTTCCCTTAACTCTATCAACCGTCGCTACCCTCTCAGGAGTTGAAAATTTACAACCCCTGATAAATCGAAATGCTAGCCCATGCCCAAGGCCAAGTCATCCACTAATGGACAAGTAAACGTACACAAGTATGAGCATGGTCTGTTCAGCTGTGTGGCACAAAATTTAAAAGCTTGGCCGGAAATTTTTTGGCGCAAACTTTAGAAAACTGATAAAAGATCCGAATTTTTCCACCAAAACTTATTATTGTCGTGGAAAGTCTGAAGTCTTAAGCGCAAAACAGCTGATTCTGAACATGCCGTATGGAAGTTAGTTAGGGTTAGAATAAATCACTGAAAGATAATCTAAAAATGTTACCGCTAAAAATCAAGTACAGACAAAAAATAGCTGGGTTACATCTAGAGTGCGAACAATACCTAAAAAACCCAATACCCCAATACCCAATACCCAATACCAATACCTGAGACCCCCAATACCCAATACCCAATACTTGTGTAGCTGGGCCAAAAATTTCATTTCAGTTGACAGGTACATTCTAGTTATATACACAAGATTTTGGCACCGCAATAATTATTTTTAAGAGGCTGGTTGGGCCGCTGCCCAAGCAGGGCGAGAAAATTTTGAAAAATTAGCCTTTCAGAAAGCATTTAGAAGCTGTTTAGGCGAAAAATTAACCGAAATTAAAAGTTTTGGTACACAATATTTCGTAATTAAGTCGCGATTTTTTTCCTAACTCGGCCGGAAATTGTGTGCAGCACGGCAATAGCCATGATGGGTACGGTGCTAGTACATTACGGTGACATTAATGTCACCATTTTTATATTAGATAAGAACAGAGAAATTAATTACTGGTGTAGCGCTTAGAAAAGCGTACACTTTAGGAAATTCTACAAACGTTTAGTTGATTAGGCTGTCCATAAACGATGACATTCCAGAGGGGGAAGGGGGTCGGCAGAAATGCGACGATAGACAACACACCAGGAGGCGGAGGGGTTAGCAAAGAGCGACGTCGCTTTTTTCGGAATTTTAGAGAACTTTGATTGTATTATTTTCAATTTAAGTACATTCTGTCAAAGGTTTCTACAATGAGGAAAACCTTCCCAGAGTGGTTGTAGGGATTTATTCGATTGATTGTGCAGTATGCTAACAAGAAAACATGACAGTTCTGTATGTACTGTACTGTTATCGGGAGGGGGTAAAAGCGAAAACGACGTTGCCTTAGGGGAGGGGATCGACAAGAAACGATACAAGGCGATTTTGGGGGGATTGGGCTCCGAAAAATTTGAACGACGTCATTTATGGATGGTTCCTTAACGCGAAAACAGCTTACTAAACCGAATCATCGATCAACTTTTTCGATATTTTTCAGATCAATTTTTCAGGTCAACATCGATTTTTCTCTATTTTTAATTGTCCAATTTAGTATTGGGTATTGGGGGGTAAAAACCCCAATACCCAATACCCAATACCTGGAAAACACCCCAATACACCCAATACCCAATACCCAATACCAGTTCGCACTCTAGTTACATCCAATTCAATCTACTATGTAAAACGGATGAAAACGCCGGTGACCTCTTTAGCTTAGCATAAGGCACGGCACCATACATGTACTAGGGGGATTTGGGGGGTTACTCCTCCAAGCTGAAAAGGCCACTCCCGCCCCCCCCCGGAGCCAGGTTAAGGGACTCTCCCCTCCGACCCAAAAATACAAGTACTAGTAGTGTCTGCAGTACTAACAAAACAAACTGGCTCAGAAATCACTAATTTTTAGCCTAAAATTCGCTTGAAAACCCGTTGGGAACCGAATTTGGCGTTTCCACTGCTGATATTGAATAGAAATCGGTGTTTTTGGAAGCCCTTTTTGTCATTTTTGCTTGGCAGCTCTAAAACGCTATTTGGCAGCTTAAAATAGTGATTTTTAGCGTCCTTATTGAAAAAAACGTGCTAAAAACGCATTTCCAGGCGGTTTGCAGCTTTTTGAAATTTGGGACCCACCGTCCGAGCGAAACCCACCTGGACCCCCACCTGAGGAAAACCCCCTACCCAGTGTGGTGCACTTTTTAACTAGGTATACCTAGTATTACCTAGTTAATATTGGGGAAAAGTACCTAGATTTACTTTACCTAGTTGCTGGTTACTCTATTTTACCTAGTTTTACTTTACCTAGTTTTAAATCCACATAACTAGGTACTTCTAGGTAGAACAAGTTTACCTAGTTTGTTATTTTCAGTTTTACGTGGTTTTTCAGTCCGGAGACCTTCAAATTTCCGGCTTTCCCACAATTACAGTGGCCCACAGAATGAATTTCTGACTTATTTGATCAATAAAATACAAATATTTATTTGTATTGTGTCAAATTTCGTAAATTTTAACTCCACTAACTGCATCATTGTTCTATTGAACCAAAATAATATTTTGACTTGATTTCGAGCGTTTTAGGTTTACCTAGTATTACCTAGTTTTTCTGGGCTTTACCTAGTATTACTTTACCTAGTTTTTAGGTGACAACTTTACCTAGTATTACTTTACCTAGTTTCAAATTTTCAAAATGCACCACACTGCCCCCTACCCCTTCCCCCTTGTCAGCCCGGAGCTGTTACATGTATGCAGGGCAGTGCAGTAATAGGAGTACCTCAAATAAGTAAGGCAGAAAATAAGCATTTGGGACACGTGCATTCGCTCCAAATACTTGTCCTTCATCCGTGCCAAAACTCCTCTTGGCTGCACTACCGTAATCAGAGGATCGTGGTCGGCCATCTTGTTAGTACCGTTACCTGCAATCTGTCAGTCCTACAATAGCATACATCTCACACAAACCGGGGAGTCTATCAACTACGTACTAGGGGGTTTCGGTTAGCCTCAAACTAAAGAATTATTTCAAAAACAGCGACCCGGCGTATTTTAGCGAATAACTCCTTATGGAAGCGTCTGAGAGCTTTGCCAGCCTCCACTGTGGTTACAAATATGGCTTCTGGTGTTTTGAACCGATTTCAAGCCGTTCTGAAGCCATTCGGGCATACATGTACTAGGGGGGTTTGGGGGGGTTAACCCCCCCCCCCTGCTGGAAAGGCCAAACCCCCCCCCCTCACCCCCCCGAGACAGGTTAAGGGACCCCTCCCCCCGACCAAAAAATACAAGTCGTGGTAGTGGCTCCAGTATTAACAAACTGGGTCAGAAATCACTAATTTTTAGCCTAAAATTCACTTGAAAAGCCTTTGGAAACCGAATTTGGCAATTCCACTGCTGATATTGAAGAAAAATCGGTGTTTTTGGAAGCTCTTTTTGTCACTTTTTGCTTGTTTTTAGCTTTAAAACGCTATATGGCAGCTTAAAATAGCGATTTTTAGCGTCCTTTTTGAAATAAACGTGCTAAAAACGCATTTCTAGGCGTTTTGGAGCTTTTTGAAATTTGGGACCCCCCACCTGGGCGAAACCCCCCCCCTCGACCCCCCACCTGAGGAAAACCCCCCCCCTACCCCACTCCCCCCAGGTCGGCCCGGAGCTGTTACATGTATGCATTCGGGTACAGTAGTATGTGGTCCTGGCACGAAAATAACTTTTTGTCAATTTAAGCTGTTCCTGC
The DNA here is from genome assembly GCA_030248155.1 of Sabatieria punctata. NCBI lineage: Eukaryota > Metazoa > Nematoda > Chromadorea > Araeolaimida > Comesomatidae > Sabatieria > Sabatieria punctata. The sequence goes on along the minus strand of JASANB010007352.1, from coordinate 233,529 downwards.
GTAAAAGAAATGCCAGATAATTTAAGCTGTTCCTGCGTAAAAGAAATGCCAGATAGAGTAGGCAATAAGCATACATGGGCCGGAAAAATCCGGAGGGGTGTATGGAGACCTCGGGGGGGGGGGGCGGGGGTCCCGCAAAAAAGTCCAAAAAACGCCTCTTTTGCCTTAAATAAGCGAAAAGTTTCTCCCTCCGGGAAGGGGGGAAGGGGCGAGGGGGGATGGACGACCGAGGGGGTGGTATTGGGCGAGGGGAGGGGGTATACCACCCCGATACCCCCGCGGCCCATGTATGGCAATAAGGGTTTTCATGCTCAGGGAGTCCATTGCTGGCATACTATAATCACTGGATTACTATATTTTGAGGTCCCGACACGAAAACTGTTATTCGTAAAAAACCACCAGGGCGCTCTTTTTTGAAATTACGTACTTTGAAAGGTCAGCCCCTCATAGGGATGCAAATGGTATTCGCTATTATTTGGAATTTTTTGAGAAATGGTATTATTTAGTATTTGGTATGTTTGTATACCGAATAATACGGATAATACCAAATAGTTTAAATAACAGAATTACTTAGACTTTCAGCTAACAAATCAGCTATTTTGCGATCGTGCTATGTTTTACACTTCTCGAGCTCATTTTCCTCTATATTTTCTCACTTAAAACAGTAACAAAATGGATTAGAACTGCTTATATAGCTGTGATCTTAGCACAAATTGATGTTTCAACTGAATGTTCTACTTTTGTCCAAACTTCTTAACCTGGACCGTGTACATCGGAGATGCTTCGTGTATGACTGAAAAGTCCATATTTGAATAGTCTCAACTGACAGACATGTGAACATGAGCTTCAGCACGTTATAGAGCTTGTTAAAATTCCTTTTCCATTAGTGCAGGGGTTATCTGAACGTGGTAAAAAGCTTGATTTGATTTGGGTTACGAAGTCAGAGAGATATTGTTTTGGATTAGTTCAGATTGCTTATGACCTATTTTGAAAACTCTTTGGGGTAAATGTATAGTTTCCGGGCGTAAAATCAGGAACCTGCCCCAGATTAAAATAAATACTTTTAACTATCATAACTAATTATAAATTAACAAGTTTTATCAATAAATATCGATTATCGATTATTTTTTTGGCAAAATTCCAAAATCGTCCAAACTGGTCATGTTACATATCATTTGAAAGCCCTTCGTCTGACGAGTCTAAATGATCACTACAGCAGCATACGACACGCCCCAGGGTCCTGTTCTGCCAAATATAAAAATACTCCTAGAGGGACGCATCACTATAGGCACGATCCGGAGGGCCTGTTTCAAAAAAATAAAAGTACCCCTAGGGGACGCATCAGTATAGTGATGCGTACCCCTAGGGGTATTTTTATATTTGGAAAACAGGCCCTCCAGAGCGTGCCTATACTGATGCGTCCCCTAGATGTATTTTTATGTTTTTAAAACAGGCCCTCTGGAGCGTGCCTATACTGATGCGCCTCTAGGGGCAGACATGGGCAAAGGGGGGCTGAGGGGGGGTTAGCCCCCCCTCAGGCTCTGACCTACCCCCCATCAGCCGGCCGCTACCCCCTCAGGAATTTTTTGGAACAATTTTGTATAGAAAATTATGATAAAAATATGCCTGGATTAGGTGTAAATGACCTCAGAATAGCTTATTTTAATGAAAAATAAGCCAAAAAACCTTGATTTTAGCCAAAAATCGGACTTTTTGGCTTACCACCCCCTCAGCCCCCTCAGGCGCTCCTACCCCCCCCCCTCAGCCCCCCCTCAGGAATTGAAAATTCTACCCCCCCCTCAGCCGAAATACTAGCCCATGTCTGTCTAGGGGTACTTTTATATTTGGCAAAACAGGCCCCCGGGGGCGTGCCCTCTGCTGATGTGGTGATCATTAGACTCGCCAGACGAAGGGCTTTCAAATGATATATAACATGACCATTTTGGACGATTTTGAAATTTTCGAATTTTGCCAAAAAATAATCGATAATCGATATTTATCGATAAAACTTGTTATTTTATAATTAGTACGATCATTAAAAGTATTTATTTTAATCTGGGGTCGGTTCCTGATTTTACGCCCGGAAACTATACATTTACCATATTTGGTCTATTATTTCGTTTTATTTGGTTCAGAAAATACCAATCATTCACTATTTGGTATTTTTACACCTACCATTTGCAGGTATTGGTCGGTTATGTTATGTGTCCCGTTAATCGGCCGGCCGGCTCGCGGCCGCCGATCAGCCAGAGGCGGCTATTCTTAATTGACTTTGCGTTGGCCGCTTGCAGGCGCGCACATTGGCGGTATGACGACATGGCATGGCATCAAAGGTAAACGACAAAGGCAAGGTCAGTCCCAGTGACATTAACAAAGAATGCTCTGCTTATTATTGCAGCTAATTGCCTGATCGTTTTTTTTGGGGCAGGTCGCTTCCGGTTCCTTGCAGCAAGATCGTTTTCGGTGAACCGTTTTAAAGGGCAGGAACTTCTTCAGATGTTGTCAGTTGAGCGAGCCGGCCGGCCGATTAACGGGACACATAACCGACCAATACCCCATTTGCATCCCTATTTCTTAATTGTCATTGCCAACCGAGATCGGGCAGACATGTATAGTGGGGGGTCGGCGGAATCGGCCGATATGGTGTGCGTTGGACATCCCTATGGCCCCAAAGTAAAACCCTAAAACAGTTCCGCCCAACTCCCTCTGGGTACCCAGCAATGGCCATCCATGGTTCTCTATGATGAAGGCCATTTTCCATAGTAAAACTCCAAAACACCCCCCACGGAAATGACCTTTTCTCTGGAGGGCGAGCAAACTCAGACCCGTGCTATGCAGAGTTCGAAAGCTCACATCATGGGCTTTCAGAATCTGTAATAAAATTTATGGCGTTTTTTGTTGTTTCAAAAATAATCGATCGCGAAATATCCATTAATCACGATTTTATCAGTTTTCAGCAGCCAAATAAAATGGTTTGGCATGAAAATTTGATGAGCATACTAGGTTTTCTGACACGGCAAATTCAATGGCGTGATCCATTTGTGCATAGGACCATGTGATCAATCGATAGCCAGCAATGGCCATCCATGGTTCTCTCTGATGAGGGCCATTTTCCGTAGTAAAACTCCAAAACACCCCTCACGGAACTGAATGTTTCTCTGGGGGGCGAGCAAACTGAGACCCGTGCTATGCAGCGTTCGAAAGCTCACATCATGGGCTTTCAGAATCTGTAATAAAGTTTATGGCGTTTTTGTTGTTTCAAAAATAATCGATCCCGAAGTATCGATTTATCACGATTTTATCAGTTTTCAGCAGCCAAATAAAATGGTTTGGCATGAAAATTTAATGAGCATACTAGGTTTTCTGACACGGCAAATTCAATGGCGTGATCCATTTGTGCATAGGATCACGTGATCATAGCTGTAAATTGATGTCGCGAATGAATTTGGCGTAGCAGAAAACCCCCAATTTGGTAATCCCATTTTCCTTCTTAGCTGATTTAGTGACGTGCTGAAAACTGATAAAATCGTGATAAATCGATACTTCGGGATCGGTTATTTTTTAAACAAAAAAAATCACCATAAATTTTATTGCAGATTCTGAAAGCCCATGATGTGAGCTTTCGAACGCTGCATAGCATGGGTCTGAGTTTGCTCGCCCCCCAGAGAAACGTTCATTTCCGTGAGGGGTGTTTTGGAGTTTTACTACGGAAAATGGCCCTCATCAGAGAGAACCATGGATGGCCATTGCTGGCTATCGATTGATCACATGATCCTATGCACAAATGGATCACGCCATTGAATTTGCCGTGTCAGAAACCTAGCATGCTCATCAAATTTTCATGCCAAACCATTTTATTTGGCTGCTGAAAACTGATAAAATCGTGATTAATGGATATTTCGCGATCGATTATTTTTTAAACAACTAAAAACACCATAAATTTTATTACAGATTCTGAAAGCCCATGATGTGAGCTTTCGAACGCTGCATAGCACGGGTCTGAGTTTGCTCGCCCCCCAGAGAAATGTTCATTTCCGTGAGGGGTGTTTTGGAGTTTTACTATGGAAAATGGCCTTCATCATAGAGAACCATGGATGGCCATTGCTGGGTCCCCAGAGGGAGTTGGGCGGAACTGTTTTAGGGTTTTACTTTGGGGCCATAGGGATGTCCAACGCATACCATGCCGGCCGATTCCGCCGACCCCCCACTATACATGTCTGCCCCCCCTTCCCCACCGTCACCAAACCTTTTTTTTAAAAATAGCCGATATTCTTCTATTATTAATTCATAATTCATTTAGTATAAAATTTAATTTCCGTTGTTCCGCTAGGATAGATGGAGGGATCACTGGAACTGCAACTTTTAACACAGACGACTGAATGTGGTATCAGATGACTGGTGACGATCTCTTGATTATTATTTTACACATCAACATCTAATTGCTGCATGCTATAGTTGGCAATTCGCACGCCCGCCGCGCGCCCGGCGCCGTGGCCTTTAAATTAAGAGCCACATTTTATAAAAACCGGGCAGGTCCCCTTATAAGGGCGGAACATGAAATTTTCTGACCTATACTTTTTATGTGATGAATCGATAGGTCTTTAGTAGAAAACACCACCACTGCGGTATTTTTGCTCTCCGATACCTCTTGCGGTATTTATGGCCAAAAACGTGATTTTGAACATTTTCGACTCCAGGAATAGTGTACTTGCACCGATTGGGCTCATATTTTCAGCATAGATTATGCTTACCTTGCCGACCGCTCTTGCAAAGTTTGGAGCTGATCGGTTCAGGTGCACATGAATAGCATCGATTTTAAGTGAAATTTCAAAAAGTCGAAAAAAAAATTTTTTGGCCACATTCAGGATTTTGCCCATACTTCTAGGGTAGATAGAACTCGTCGTCCTCTACACGATGGTGTTTTCACTTTTTCTGGGCTCGGCCCCGTTTTTGAGTTATTCATGTTTCAATTTTCCAAAAAAAATTTGCGGTATCTTTTATAATCGTGCACTGTTCTGATACCCCTGAAGTTACAGCGTCGTGTAGTAGTGCGTTGGACGTAGAATATCGTGAGCTTTCCAGCCATATAAGCGAAATCGATATACGACCTCTTACACAAGAATGGCGGTGAGCCAAAGTTTCGGTCGAAAATAACCCAATTTCGATCAAGGTTTTTTTACATGTTTTGACGTCTGCCGCCGGGTTGGTGCGCCAAATCGCATAGCTTCGGGCATCAAACGATAGCTGAGATTCTCGCGATTCCGAAAATGACCTCACTTTTGCGTTTTATATCCATTTGATGCTAGTTAAGCCCTAGTAATGGTCTGCAGTTTGGTAACCGTAAGCCAGACCACTAGGAAAACAGGTAAAATCGGCGAACTAATGTGGCATTTCAATAAAAACTTTGATGCATACCAATCGTAGAGCTACTCTAACGCTCTCGATTGATATGAAGTCGTGCCTTGTTAATGGTAATTCGGGACAAGCCTAAAGTGGCTTTTTAACAAATCATAAATTACTGCAAATCTATGTTTACAATTTATTTATAAGCAAACTAATCGGTATACCAAGTAGCTGGCCATATAATCGAGGGAACAATTCTAACGATCTAACGAGGGGCATTTTAACGAAGCACTACTGTATTTGCACGACACAGCTAAATACATATAGTGTCTAATACGAATTTAGTTCTGTCTAACATTTATACTTAATGAGTTTATTGCACAGCAACATCATACAGTACATGTACTACAGTAGGGGGTTTGGTGGTTACCCCTAGATAGAAAGTGAAACCCTCTCACATCCCGGAGAAAAAATGAGGGCCCCTCTCCGGCCCCAAGATAGAAGTACTGGTAAGTGGTTCCAGTACTAACAAACAAGCTCAGCAATCACTATTGTTAGCTTAAAATTGGCTTAGAAGGCGTTTGGTAAGCGAATTTGGTGTTTCCGCTGCTGATATTTAAGAGAAATCGCTGTATTTAGAAGCTGTTTTTGTTATTTTATAAGCTTGCTTTTAGCTCTTAAATGTTATTTGTATGCTCAAAATTGCGATTTTTAGCCATATTCTTGAATAAAACGCGCTGAAAACGCATTTCCGGGCGTTGTGGAGCTTTTTAAAATTTTGGACTCCCTATCTGGGTGGGCAGAAGCTCCTCCCCCATCCCCAGGCCGGCCGGCTGATAGTACATATGAGTAACATCATGGATCATCAGCTGATTCAGAATGCGAATTGACTGGAGAAGAAGCTGGCGGCTGAATCATCTGGTCTATGATCGTACGAACAAAATCAGTCATCAAAACAGGAGAAATGTTGGAAGACAGAACTAACAATAAAAACAACCCATCGATCGGCAGTGCGATATACATATTTATAGCGAAATTATTATGATTAGATCTCATACACCACCTATGCACGAAACACTTGATCCATACCAGTTGCACAACTCCGCGCAGCATGGTGAACAATGACAGCACCACCGATAGTGTCCACAACACCGTTAGAAGAGTGAAACTCTGAAGTACATGCATAAAACTGATACTCTGGACGTACAGGGTATAGTTTAAACTACATATAGCTAGCCTAGCCGCCCGTTCGAACCAAACAGAGCTCAGAAATCATTCAGGCGATGGCAAATTGGCAAATGCGTCAAAAGCTGCCTATAGCAGAGATACTTTGAAGAGCACATCGGTATGAGGAACAATTGCCTTGGGGATCACTTTTGGGAAACTGGCCTTTAGCAGTGGGTGGCAAACCCACAGACCCTGCTGAATGACTAAGCGCATTTTTATTAGACAGAATATTTAGCTGGGTCATGTAATATATCAATCGAGAGCGTTAGAGTAGCTCTACGATTGGTATGCATCAAAGTTTTTATTGAAATGCCACATTAGTTCGCCGATTTTACCTGTTTTCCTAGTGGTCTGGCTTACGGTTACCAAACTGCAGACCATTACTATGGCTTAACTAGCATCAAAAGCATATAAAACGCAAAAGTGAGGTCATTTTCGGAATCGCGAGAATCTCAGCTATCGTTTGATGCCCGAAACTATGCGATTTGGCGCACCAACCCGGCGGCAGACGTCAAAACATGTAAAAAAACCTTGATCGAAATTGGGGTATTTTCGACCGAAACTTTGGCTCACCGCCATTCTTGTGTAAGAGGTCGTATATCGATTTCGCTTATATGGCTGGAAAGCTCACGATATGCTACGTCCAACGCACTACTACACGACGCTGTAACTTCAGGGGTATCAGAACAGTGCACGATTATAAAAGATACCGCAAATTTTTTTTTGGAAAATTGAAACATGAATAACTCAAAAACGGGGCCGAGCCCAGAAAAAGTGAAAACACCATCGTGTAGAGGACGACGAGTTCTATCTACCCTACAAGTATGGGCAAAATCCTGAATGTGGCCAAAAAATTTTTTTTCGACTTTTTGAAATTTCACTTAAAATCGATGCTATTCATGTGCACCTGAACCGATCAGCTCCAAACTTTGCAAGAGCGGTCGGCATGGTAAGCATAATCTATGCTGAAAATATGAGCCCAATCGGTGCAAGTACACTATTCCTGGAGTCGAAAATGTTCAAAATCACGTTTTTGGCCATAAATACCGCAAGAGGTATCGGAGAGCAAAAATACCGCAGTGGTGGTGTTTTCTTCTAAAGACCTATCGATTCATCACATAAAAAGTATAGGTCAGAAAATTTCATGTTCCGCCACCTGCCTGGGTTTTATAAAAAACGGCTCTTAACTTGCGCGGCCGACCGCCGCACCTCTGCCGTGCTGTGCCGATTGCTTGCTGCCTTGCCTGCTTTGCTACACCTTTCTTTTGTCCACGTGCCGTTGAGACCTACGCGCTCACCGTTTGCTTGCTGTGCCCACGCAACTTTTGTCTGCCAGCCGACCAACAGTGCAATGTCACTGTCCGAGCGCTCTTTTCTTCTCTCTTCCTTCTACACACCAAGCGAGATGGACTTACTCGATGCTACGTGTAGAAACAAGAAGTGATGAGCTCGCCGCAGAATTTCAGATTACCGCACGGTCAAATCTGAAAGCTAAAGGTAAGGGACCGGCAAAGAAATGCTGTTCTTGCAGAATCTGAGTTAGGATTATTTTCCGAGAAAAGTCCACTCGGCGGCCGACCCTCCTGGGCGCGTGTCGTGTGCTTCAGTGTTGCCAGGTTGGGGATTTCCCCAAATTTAAGGGGACTTTTTCCCATTTAGGAGCAAAATTTTGTTTTGGGGGTTAGGGGGAAAGTTTGGGGGATTTTTCAAAATTCAGGGGGTTCTTAGGGGAGTTCAATCTGACTCGAGATCTGTAAAATTCGAGAATTTTTGGCATAAAAAATGAAATTAAGTAAAATTTAACCAGCAAAGCTGTGTCTGCAATGTTTAAAGTTCAAAGTTTATTGCATATGAAAATCTTGTTACCGGAGATTTCCACCCCACCCCACTTAATAACCCACTGAGATATTGCATGGACCCTTATTCCGCTTTATATCCCATGGGATATTACTTGGCGGCAATGTTTATGTCAAATTTGTAATAATTTTCTTTACACACGCATACTGTATGCATGATAAAACATGGTTCCGGTTAATATCCCATGCCGTTTCCAGTTAATATCCCATGGCTTTGTCCTGAATGTTTTCGCTGAAAAACGTGATTTTCCGTGTTATATCCCCTGGCATACTAAGTGGAAATCTCCGGCACGTAGCAAGAAAAATATGCAATTTGGCGAACAGGACGAAACTAAAAGTTCCAGTGCAAGGCGGTTTGCTGGCAGTGCACTTACGCAAACTGCAGTCCTCGATTACTACTTGTTAGTTCATCCTTAAATACGCCTGCCGAACGAGCGAACCGAATATACTATCATCATACTAGCAGAAACTGATTCTGCCACTCTTTGGCTTTTTCATTGTGCTCTCACTTTGAGCTGGGCCACTTGGCCCATCCAGACTCATTTTGTGCTATCTGGCATCTCCGGTGTGCTAAAAAACCGTGCGAAGAAGAAGAAGAAGGTTTGCATTGCACACTTCGTATGCCCATATATTGTGCCTGTTAAAAACTCTCTAGTGGTACCACACCTATAAGTTGTTATTTCTCTGACTGTTAGATGCACATATTGTACGTCTTTTGCAGGCGCAATTATGCTGGTGGCTGTGATACTTCATGCCATTTTCGGTTTCTTTCGTTCGGCTTGCTGGAGCGACCATGTATCTTTCTCGTTCTATGCAGGCAGGGTGGTGACGTTGGATGCGGTCAAAGTTTCTGCACATAAATGGAGTTCAGCTACAGAGCAATCTGTTCCACGCCTTGGCTTGCCTTTTCGAGTTGACTGGCCTCATTCGGTGCGAACAATTTTGATGTCAGTAGTGCTCGCCGAATAGATAAGACTTTCCTGACTTAACTGCTACTGTACGTATTTGTTCGTTGATTGTGTGTATGCAAACGGTGCTGATTCTGGTCGCACTGCGTTGCTACTAGTTAGAGACCGGCACGGGCCGCCCGGCAGAGAATTTCAGCCGGGCCGGGCGGGCTGAGAAAATTGGGTTTTTATTGCCCGAGGATGAAGGAAAATGCTGTGTAGAGTGCAATAAAAAAGGTAGAATTCTTGAATCTGGATTATCATTAAGCTTTGATGCATTGTTAGAAATGCTTCTATTGTACTGTAGTACCCGCTCAAGCGATTTTGCGTGAATTTTGATCGATTTTAGCTTTCCCGGGCCGGGCCGCCAAAAAGGCGGCCGCTCAGGTCTCTACTACTAGTGTGCAAATGTTGTGTCGTGGGTAATGTAGTGGCTCAACAAATTGAATACAATCAGTCACGTCATAGCCGGTGCGCTGACCTACATGCGGCAATACAGCAGAGGAATGTAGCTGAAACGTATGATATTAAGAGAGCTGTATGGACACACTCTGACTTGCTCCTGTTGTGGCTACGTTTCATTTTGTTCCTTTTTAGTATGCAGAACAGTGGAGATAGCGGCCGGAAGGCAGGTTGAGGTGCCTCAGAGAAGGTTTTGGAGTTTTGATTAAACATTTTTAAGTTCAAATCCAAATGTAACGCTGGTGTGTCATCGTGTCCCAGGGAGGCTGCTTTATAAAATTGCATCGTGCCAACACGCCGCAGTGCATTTTATCAACACGGCTTTAATTCGATGTGACGGGGGATCGACCTGAAGACAGCCCTACGCGATCAGACTCCTATCAACACTCGCCGGTCGACGTTTTTCGATACGATTATGAATACGTCTTTCAATGTTAGGGACGAACAAGGCGAGCACGCACAGAAAGTGGACCTATTATTGATTTGATTGCGTGGCTTGGCTGGCTGACTTTGGCACATGTTGCAGGGCTCTCCGCGCTTAGTCGGCTGCGGGCGCTCCTTTGAATTTGCCGCTTAAATCCGTGCTGCCCTGTGCTGCGCCGCGGGCTGACTACGAATGCGCGCCCGCTCAGGGGCGTTGAGACGACGCGTGCGTGTTTTTCGTCTCCGAACAAAACTAATCCTGTAAAATGTGCGCACCCTAATTGTAAATCTTCAACAAATAGGACATGATCCGGTATCAAACAACTGTTTTTGACTTCTACATTATTGTTTTACATATCAGCACATCCACAACCAATTACTTCATGCTATCTCAGATTACGCACTCTAGTCATGTCGATATCGGCTTACTTCATCGATTATCGGCCGATTTCCCCGGAACCCTATTTAGAAAACTTGCTATAAAATTCATACGTATGGACGTACATTTGTGCCCAAGACCGGATCTGTAGACCATTACCCTAGCTACAGAATTAGCACAGTTAGAAAGATTGGGCTCGAAACCCCAGGAAGGTGGCCCCTTTTTAATTTACGAAAAATGCGCCACGACCTCCACTTGCAAAACAATCGTAGCATTTGAGTCCTCCGAAAGATGTAACTGCCCAACAGCATATGGGTAAAAATGACAGTTTGTTATCGATTAAGCATAAACATAACAATATTCGTCCAAGCCCCAGGCCGGTGGCCCTTTTTAAACGAAAATCATCACTAAGAAAAAATAGAAAAAAGTTTTCTCAGTCATCTTTTGAAAGATAGCCACCAATTTTACTGTGCGAGTAGGCCTACCTTTGATTAATATTTCGGCCCATTCAGAGATCCTTGAATAACAAATTAAAAAAAACGAAAAAAAAAGAAAAATGCGCGATTTCGACTACCCCATACTAAAACAATCGTAGCATTTGAGTCCTCAGACAAATATGTCTGCCCAAGAGCATATGGGTAGATATGAGGACTAGCTATCGGTTAAGCATAAACATAATAATATTCGAAGGAAGCCCAAGGACGGTGGCCTTCTTTAACCAAAAAATTAGCCAAAAATGATCTACACTTGAAACACTAATCGGCGCAAGTAGTGAGCTCCCTAATATAGAATCGGATTTCCAGCTGATACGGAATCGGAACCCCAGCGTGGTACGGATAATGGTTTGGTTATTTTGAAAGTATCCAGATTCCATTGTCCGTAGTCTATAACTGCAAGTGGTTTTGGCACAATTGATACCTCAAATCTTCTGCCAATTAGAATTTGATCTAAAACTTTGTATTTGCGCGCGTGGCTGTCGTGAATACAGGTTGAAATTATCCTTACAGTATACTATTTTCGATACAACACAACCAAAAACTTCTTCGCCAACAGGGTAACAGACATTTGGAGCGCACTGCCTTCTTCAGTGAGTGGTAAATTCCACTTCCGCAAAAGGTTTTAAAAGCGAACTATCAGGTTTGAATTTACTTGCACTAATTTACTAAGGGTCGGGCACTAGAAGCCTGTCGATCGGCCCGGCCCAACAGACGACAAACAACACAATCGAATTTGTTGACCGCTTTAGGAGGCAGATTCTGGTGCAGCATGTCCACATTATTTGTTACAAGTACTCATTTGTGTTGTTACTGAGAGAGTAGAGGTGTTCTGCCAATTCCTTTGGATGTCTAAACCAGTCAGCAGCTATGAACGAATTAGGAGGGGCATTGGGAAAACCGTCGGGGGTGGTCAGTGTGTAGAGCACCCCCTTTAGAACCACCGGCACCACCAGATCTTGGAGACGTTGGTAGAACTTTTCGGTGGTGTAGTCTGTGCAGACACTGTTCTCGAAGGACAGGTAGAAGTAGTAGTCCTGTTTGAGCTTCTCCGAACAGTTTCTAGAGTCCCGGGCACAACGCAATCGACCACAATTACCAAATACGTCAACTGGCAGGTATTTCTGCAGCTCCTTTACATAGATCTCGCGCTTGCTGTCGGTATGGCAGTTGGAGACAAACCATGCCACTAACTGAAACTTACTTTTAAACCCTTTTAAACTTTGTTCCTATTCTGAGCAAACAACTTCACATACTACTGTTGTTTTACAACTTATTTTTGTTTTATAACTTTTTTTATTGTTTTATAACTTATTTGTTGTTGTATAACTTATTTTGTTTTATAACTTATTTTGTTTTATAACTTATTTCGTTTTATAACTTATTTTCTTGCCGCTCGCTTGCTGTTTTACGGTGTAGAGCTTTGATGGCATAAAAGTTGAAGTTGAAGTTGAAATGATACAGAGCAGATTTTGTAGAGTGCCATATATAGTAGCTATCTACTGTACTGTATACAGTAGGTGAACTTTCATTGGCACTCTAGTTTTAGGTAATATACAGTATAGATAAAAAAATGTCCCATCGCTTTTTCGGCCTTCACTCAAACGCTTCATTCTCAGTCACTTCTTTACCGATTTGGCTCAAATTTTCAGCAAAAATTAACAACATGGTTGGCTAAATATTCTGCAAGTGTGGTGCCAAAATTCCACTCATACTGGTTTTATGACCCGAAAACTAGGAATGAGGGTGGTCCACGCAAATTTAATTTTTTTCGGTAATACAAGGAGTACAGGCCTGAAACTTGCAGGAATGATTGGTATTGGACGAAATATGACTTTTCTTCGTAAAACCGGCAAAATGACGATTCTAAAGATTTTCAATTTTCAAAAAACGCTGCAGGGATGGTTACTATTGTGTGGAGCAGAGCTTAAATATCAGGTTCATTTATTTGTCGAACTTCCTGCTACAATCTATGTTGATTAACAACAGATTCAGTGCTTTGATTCTAGAAGGTGCAGATTTCTTAACTATGGGATTTTCACTCATGTTTTTTAAATTCCCCCATTTTAGTGCCCTTTGAGCTACAGGGCTGCCCGCTTAGTATGTTATGCCCAATAGCAACACCAATCATTCCTGCAAGTTTCAGGACTGTACTCCTTGTATTACCGAAAAAAATAAATTTGCGTGGACCACCCTCATTCCTAGTTTTCGGGTCATAAAACCAGTATGAGTCGGAATTTTGGCACTAAACTTGCAGAATATTTAGCCAACCATGTTGTTAATTTTTGCTGAAAATTTGAGCCAAATCGGTAAAGAAGTGACTGAGAACGAAACGTTTGAGTGAAGGCCGAAAAAGCGATGGGACATTTTTTTGATCTATACTGTATGTAGTTTAGTCACGTTTACACTAGCAAAATCTGGCGTTGCATACTGTAAGTTTAAGAAGTGTGGTGTTTTTGCTAAAATTACAAATTACTAAGCTAAACACAAACCGTTTTTTCCATCCCCATGTCAAAAGAGCAAGTGCAGATTCGTCTCTTTATTGTGTTGTTTGTTGTCTGTTGAGTATGGCCGGCTCCCCAACTGGTCTCACCTTTTCTCTTAGCATTGTGTCCGGTGTCTGCTTCTTGCTGTACTTTTGGTTTCTCCAGTTGGGAGTGATCTGGTTCATCAGTGTCAGTGTCAGCGATAATGCGCAGTGTTTCTGGCGTATGAATACAGAGCCATGTGCTGGCGATTACTACTTTCGATTTGCTGTCTTTGTCCTCTCAATGATGCTTGAATGAATGAATGAATGAAGTTTTTATCAGAAAAGAACAAAATAACTAGTCCCGGAGGACAAATTAGTAACAGCAAAAGGGGGTGACACAAGCACGGAACACCCCGATCACAAACACAAACACTCACAATACCCTAGCGAGTCACCAGTTCAACAAATTCTGCGGAATTTACGTACTCTGACAGACTACGTAAATTACATCGCGTTCTAAGTTCTTCAGGAATATTATTGTAATTCGTAATGACACGTGAAAGGAAAGAGTTAGACGTCCAATCGCTACCGTAGAAAGGACTAAGTTTAGTACCCGACCTGTCAAACTGGAGACGTGTGCGAATTTCCGTACTAATTAATCCGTGTACTATTTTATACATAAAAATGACGTCGTGTTTCAACCTACGGATTTCCAAGGTTTCTAAGTTACAAATTTTGCATCTATTTGCATAATTAGCGTATGGAAATTGGAATCTACGAAACAAACGAAAAGTAAAACTCCTCTGCAAACTTTCAATTTTCGAAATATCTCTAGCCGTATATGGCGACCAAATGACTGTGGCGGTTTCAACTAAAGGACGAATATACGTTTTATAGGCTTTAATAAGATCTTCGAGGTCTGAAAATTGCAAAATTCTGAACATAAGATTTAACCTTGAAAAGCCTTTTTGAACCACTTGATTGCAGTGATCGGAAAAATTCAATTTAGTATTCACTAGAACCCCGAGATCTTTCACTACCTCTACTCTAGCCAACTCTTGGTTTTCTGTAAAATAAGGAAAAGAGAGTGGATTCATTTGCCTGGAAATTGTTAAAACCTGGCATTTTGTCACAGCCAAACTCAATTGCCACGTATTAGCCCATTCTAAAATACGGTTTAAAGCAGTCTGAATAACTTCAAAAGAATCAGAGCTCGAGATTTCCGCATAAAGTTTCACATCATCAGCATATAATTTAAATTCTAGACTCCGGTTAGTAATAAGGTCAGGCAGGTCATTTATATATAATATAAAAAGTAAAGGACCGAGTATAGAGCCTTGGGGCACCCCGGAAGACACTGGGAGGTCTCCCGAAGACACTCCATCAACCATGACCACTTGACTACGACCCATCAGAAAGGCTCTAATCCAACTCAACACCAAACGCTTGTCCGTGCTTTGGTCGCCACAGATGATGAGCATGACGGAGAAGAGGATGATGTACCTGTGTTGTGGAGCGTGGCAATCGTGTGGTCGTTGTTGTTGACTCCAGTCACTTTGATCAGAGCTGTGCTGGCCTCGTGCAGTGTGATCGGCTGGTCTGTGAAGAAGTGCAGCTACGAGTGTCCGTCTGAGGTGGAGGCCAACCGAACACTGGTGTGGCTGGGCACGGCCTTCAACGAGTCGGCAGTGGGCAGCTCCTGTGAAGAAGCAGTTGAGAGAGAGGTTGTCTTCAACTACTGGATGTTGACTGGTCTTGCGTTGATGTCTTTTCTCTGCACCTTTCTAGTGCCGGTCACCATAGAGCCTCCACCTGCCACACCAAATCGCATGGTTGACAATGAAGCTGGGGACACTGACTAGTTCTCTGCATTACTAGTCTGTTCTGTATTCACAAACTGTTCTGTTCTGTTCTGTGGCTAATAAACCTCACGGATTACTAATTTTGACCATTCTTATTTATAGTTAATAGCTGGAGTGTGTAGTAGTACCCGTACCACGGCCACTGTCGAGGTACTATTGCTTATGATTGTGCCTGCCTGAGTATAAAAAGTAAATGAAAACACTGTGTTTGCAGCCTTTCTTTTAGGAATTTTTCTGGCCAAATATTTGCTATTTACTTCTATCCCTCTAAAACAAAGAGCCAAAAATTGGTTCTGTTTTTGCTGCACGATTTTAGGCGATTGCGATTTTTGTAGGCGATTGCTAGATCAAGTAGCACGGTCATGAACTAAAACGCTGTACATGTAATGTGCATACTGTAAGCTTAAAAAAATGCGGTGTTGTTGTTGTTGCCTGATAGTTTATCGACTTTCAGAGCAAAGCTATTTTTCTTCAAGACAGCAATTTATTTTGCATTCGTCGCAATCGCAAGCAGACAAGATTCAATAAATTAAATTTGTCACGGCCAAATTTACGTCTATGTATGCGTATGCACGATTATGTGACTGTCTGTGCGTGTTTGTCTTTGTGTTTCCATTCCACTCTCTCTTGTGTTGTGTTTGTCAGTCACCTAGCATGAGATCTGCGTCTGTGCAGCGCTACATGTATGCCTTGATTCTGATGCCGCTCTTAATAGTTCTGTTGTGCCATCAGTCATTGGTTTACCTGGGGAGCAGCAGCCGGACCAAATTCTTTGGTCACTCACCAGAACCGAAACTGATTCTAGACTGGACCGGGTTTTTCTCCGATTCAATGGAGAACTTGTGGAGTCACTTCAACTTCGACTGTCCTGAAATCAGAGACACCTGCAACTTTACCAAGAACAAAAATTTGGCTGAGCAAGCGGACGCAGTCATTTTTCACATCCGTCAACCCGGCTGGAATTGGAGTCAAATGCCCGATGTTCGCTTGCCGCACCAACGATACATCATGTTTCTTAGAGAAGCACCACCCAATTCGGGAAATATCAGCGCTCCTGACAATTTTTTTAACTGGACTATGACGCATAGAATGGACTCTGATATTTGGTGGGCCACCAGTAAACTGCAGAGAACTAATCACAGCCCTTTTTCTGAACATGAATTATTGGAATTGGTGAAAGGAAAAACAAAGGTACCAATCTTCTTGGCTCTTCCAAACGGACTAAGGTAACTTTAAAGGGTTTAAAAGTAAGTTTCAGTTAGTGGCATGGTTTGTCTCCAACTGCCATACCCACAGCAAGCGCGAGGTCTATGTAAAGGAGCTGCAGAAATACTTGCCAGTTGACGTATTTGGTAATTGTGGTCCATTGCGTTGTGCCCGGGACTCTAGAAACTGTTCGGAGAAGCTCAAACACGACTACTACTTCTACCTGTCCTTCGAGAACAGTGTCTGCACAGACTACACCACCGAAAAGTTCTACCAACGTCTCCAAGATCTGGTGGTGCCGGTGGTTCTAAAGGGGGCGCTCTACACACTCACCACCCCCGACGGTTTTCCCAATGCCCCTCCTAATTCGTTCATAGCTGCTGACTGGTTTAGACATCCAGCGGAATTGGCAGAACACCTCATCTCTCTCAGTAACAACACAAATAAGTACTTGAAACATCTGACGTGGACAAAGCACTGGACCATTCGAAATTACTGGGATCCCGACACCTACAGAAACACCCCGCTCTGTAAGTTGTGTCGCATGCTGCACCAGAATCTGCCTTCTAAAACGATCAGCAATTTGGCTGACTGGTGGGCCGGAACTGAAGAAAGCCCAGTGTGTGAGCACGATTTTGTTAGGAAAATTACTATTTGACTTGTCCGAAGGTTTGTACCTACTGTATTGTGAGTGGTTGAACGTGTGGTTTCGGTGTATCAGAAGAGAAGAACTACTAGAACCCGTTTTGTTGTTTCATTGTTTCGAATAGACATGCAACTGACTCACTATCACTGCTGTGATTTTTAGAAGGACATGCTCTTGTGCTGTTTGTTGTCGGATGAGTATGGCAACTGGTCTCACCTTTTCTCTAGGCATTGTGTCCATTGTTTGTTTCTTCCTCTACTTATGGTTTCTCCTGTGGGTCGGGTTCACCAGTGTCAGCGCTACTGCACAGTGTTTTTGGCGCATGAACGCAGAGCAGGATGTTGGCGAGTTTTACTTTCGATGGGCTGTCTATTTTCTCTACATCATTCTTGTCAGTGGCTTTGGCCATAAATATGATGAGAATGACGGAAAAGAGAATTATGTATCTGTTGTGTATCACACCGATTCGCATGGATGACGATGAAGTTCGTGAGACTTCCTGGATTGCTTTGTTAGAGAATCGGCTGACCAATGTTGGAATGTGCGTTTTACATGCCTGTTCTGTTCAGTTCAGTTCAGTTCAGTTCAGTTCAGTTCAGTTCAGTTCAGTTCAGTTCAGTTCAGTTCAGTTCTGTTCTGTTCTGTTCTGTTCTGTTCTGTTCATTTTCGTCTATTCTGTTCGCCCTATTTTCAATCGTGGTGACGCACAACGTGTGTGAAAAGAAAAGTCTGCTTTTCCAGTGACAGCAGACATACAGTACTTAGCAACCTATACAACTCTTTTCAACTTTCTCAGTAGGAAGGAATGTTTCCGATCGTAATAGGTATTTCGATTTCCAGATCACGTGAACACCCCCGTGGGATCAGTTTGAATAGTAGAACATACTCGACACTGATCAGCTTCGTTCTCACAGTCGGACACTTCAAATTGGCCGGCAGTTGCAACTCAAAAACTCTGTTAGTCTGCGAATTGGCAGCCAAAGATTCTGCCACTTCAGTCTTGACCAAGCCATCTTCAACATACGAAATGCGACTTCTCCTGGCTCTGTATTCCTGTTTCTGATTCAACCACATCTTCACCGATTTCATGCGTCTGCTAGTGTGGTTGACCAACTGTGCGTGGATTAGAATTTTCTCTGAGGGCACAAAGTACCCCTTCTCCAATTGCAAAATTACCTCCATTTTACCTTGTTTACACCACAAACAACCCACACCACTTTCTTTACAATATCGCAAACTGCCTGGTTGCGGCGTTTGTGCATCAGTGACCCTGAACCCCTTCTCAACCAGATTATTCAAAGCCCAACACCTATCCAGCTCTACTCTGCACGCATAGCTTATCTCTCCATGTACTATCCTCATAGAACTTTGACAATTGAGCGGAAGAGGAAAGCTGAAGGGTAATTGGTGAGCTCCAGGCTTGAGAAAGGGATTCTGACTAGTTCCGTACAAGGCAATTTCTTCTTTGAAGAAAGGGTCTTCTGCAGCCCCATAAGTTCTGTCGTTGCGAGCCCATCCAGCGGACCAACTGACTTTCACTTTTCCCCAACAGCCGAATTTGATCGCTCTACAGTCGATTTGGTGATTTACAGAAAGAAACACATGACCCGACACTGTTTCACCAGGTCGATACACTGGTTTTTCGGCTCTGTCGAAATAAATCGCCAGGCCATCGGCCACGGCAACCATGTTGTCGCTTAGAACATAGCTCCTGTTGCTATGGCGAATTTACATTAAGCTTGTTAAGCTTCATCGACTCTTTTTACCCTCCTATCGAATGATATGCAATAATTATCTAGAGTAAGCTTACTGGAGCCCAATCCCATTTAGGTGTCGCCAACATATCAGCAATCGACAGATTTGACTACTGTAGCTGCAACTAGAAAGGTCTCAACGCGTTGGCGCACTTAGAATATCACGTTTACAGTTTATTGTCCAGTTTCAGTTTAACTTAGAAGTTGTTTATTTAGACCAAAGCTGCTAAAACTAACCACCAAAGCAAACTGTAGCTAGAAATGGAAAGAAAGGTTAAGCAAACATCTCAGCAAGCTTATCAGGTTACTCCTAAAAAACCCAGTGCAGTCTCATTTGCAATCAGCTCTGGGTATGCAAATCTGTTTGTTCTGATCGAACACAAAGCGTCTGTTACAGACACACACTCCTCTCTATTCACCACCTTCACTCTGCCATTACCACAAGTACGTTCTTCTTCCGGCATACAATTAGCGAAATGAGCGTTTGGGTCCTTGCAGGTTGTTGTTGTTGTTCAACTATATTCTGTACCTGACAGAAGAGGACACGATACTCAAAAGGAGCCCTTCAACGCGCTGCACTTGACTAGAACACCTACACTACGTACATACAGATAAAACTCATACATTCTGATCAGATGATGATGATGATGATGATGATGATGATGATGATGATGATGATGATGATGATGATGATGATGATGATGATGATGATGATGATGATGATGATGATGATGATGATGATGAATATAGTTGAACAACAACAACAACCTGCAAGGACCCAAACGCTCATTTCGCTAATTGCATGCCGGAAGAAGAGCGCACTTGTGGCAATGGTAGAGTGAAGGTGGTGAATAGAGAGGAGTGTGTGTCTGTAACAGACGCTTTGTGTTCGATCAGAACAAACAGATTTGCATACCCAGAGCTGATTGCAAATGAGACTGCACTGGGTTTTTTAGGAGTAACCTGATAAGCTTGCTGAGATGTTTGCTTAACCTTTCTTTCCATTTCTAGCTACAGTTTGCTTTGGTGGTTAGTTTTAGCAGCTTTGGTCTAAATAAACAACTTCTAAGTTAAACTGAAACTGGACAATAAACTGCAAGCATAATATTGTAAGCGCGCCAACGCATGAGACCTTTCTAGTTGCAGCTACAGTATCTGTCGATTGATGATAGTTTGGCGGCACCTAAATGGGCGTGCGCTCCAGGAAGCTTACTCTAGATAATTACAGCATATCATTCGATAGGAGGGTAAAAAGAGTTGATGAAGCTTAGCAAGCTTAATGTAAATTCGCCATAGCAACAGGAGTTATGTTATTAGCGACAACGTGGTTGCCGTGGCCGATGGGCTGGCGATTTATTTCGACCGATCCGGAAAACCAGTGTATCGACCTGGTGAAACAGTGTGGGGTCATGTGTCCCTTTTCGTAAATCACCAGATCGACTGTAGAGCGATCAAATTCGGCTGTTGATGAAAAGTGAAAGTCAGTTGGTCGGCTGGATGGGCTCGCAACAGAACTTTCGCGGCTGCAGAAGACTTTTTCTTCACAGAAGAAATTGCCTTGTACGGAACTAGTCAGAATCTCATTCTCAAGCCTGCAGCTCACCAATTACCTTCCAGTTTTCCTCTTCCGCTCAATTGCCAAAGTTCTATGGGGATAGTACATGGAGAGATAAGCTATGCGTGCAGGGTAGAGCTGGATAGGTGTTGGGCCTTGAATAATCTGGCTGAGAAGGGGTTCAGGGTCACTGTGAGAAGGAAAATTATCAGTGTTGAGTATGTTCAGCTGTTCAAACTGATCCCACAGGGTGTTCGCGTGATCCACTCCTTCCACGTCGAGCTGGCCTGTTTTCTAGGCGCTGCTACGGGTGCAACGTTTTACCCCACTGTCACACGGATCTGGTGCTCACTCGAACCAATCGCCCCTCAGCTAGGACTCAACGCCTTCATCACTCGCTACTTAGACTCAGTGCCTTTTAGTGATTTCTGCCAATTTTTATCTTTATCCCACAGGGTGTTATAGGGTATATGGCTGTTTTGACTGCTTCAAGTGGTGTCGGGTGTTATAAAGAATGCACTAAACATACACATTATGATCAGAACGATTTCTTCCCACTGCGAAAGTTGAAAAGAGTTGTATAGGTTGCTACGTTAGTACTGTATGTCTTCTGTCACTAAAAAGCACACATTTCAAAAAAGTTTTTGTCTCACCACGATTGAAAATCGGGCGAGGGTAATTTATTGAACGCTTTAGTTTGGGTATTGATCATTGTATAAATGGCCTCCTCTCCTTAGAATGAAAAATCGTGCAGCAAAAACAGAACCAATTTTTGGCTCTTTGTTTTAGAGGGATAGAAGTAAATAGCAAATATTTGGCCAGAAAAATTCCTAAAAGAAAGACTGCAAACACAGTGTTTTCATTTACTTTTTATACTCAGGCACAATCATAAGCAATAGTACCTCCACAGTGCCCGTGGTACGGGTCGAATACATATACTGGTACCATACCAATTCTACGGCGTTTATGTGCCTGACTGTGTGTCTACTACTACACACTCCAGCTATTAACTATAAATAAGAATGGTCAAAATTAGTAATCCGTAAGGTTTATTAGCCACAGAACAGAACAGAACAGTTTGTATTCAAAGATCGAACAGAACAGAATAGTAATGCAGAGAACTAGTAGTGTCACCAGCTTCATCCTCATCCATGCGAATCGGTGTGGCAAGTGGAGGCTTTACGGTGACCGGCATGAGAAAGGTGCAGAGAAGAGAAACCAACGCAAGACCAGTCAACATCCAGTAGTTGAAGACAATCTCTCTCTCAACTGCTTCTTCACAGGAGCTGCCCACTGCCGACTCGTTGAAGGCCGTGCCCAGCCACACCAGTGTTCGGTTGGCCTCCACCTCAGACGGACACTCGTAGCTGCACTCCTTCACAGACCAGCCGATCACACTGCACGAGGCCAGCACAGCTCTGATCAAAGTGACTGGAGTCAACAACAACGACCACACGACTGCCACGCCCCACAACACAGGTACATCATCCTCTTCTCCGTCATGCTGATCATCTGTGGGGACCAACAAAGCACGGACAAGCCATACATGTAACAGGGGGGTCTGGGGGGTCTGCCCCCCACCCGACTTAGGCCAGACCCCCCCCCCCCGAGACGATTTCACCGACCCCCCTCCGATTTTTCTGGCAAGTAAATTTTCGAGCAAATTTTTGCAATTTTTTACAATTTCACACACAAAAATTGCCAAAATCGCCTGCAAAACAGCACTTTTTAGCTGTATTTCAGCCCAAATTAGCGATTTTTGGCGATTTTTAGCCCAAAAATTGCGATTTTTGAGCGTTTTTAAGTGCCCACCCCCTCCCCCAAAATTTTGGCTCAGACCCCCCCGGCCGGCGCCAGACCCCCCCCAACCCCCCTCCCCCCATCGGCGGATGACCTGTTACATGTATGGGACAAGCATCATTGAGAGGACAAAGACAGCAAATCGAAAGTAATAATCGCCAGCACTCGGCTCTGCATTCATACGCCAGAAACACTGCGCATTATCGCTGACACTGACACTGATGAACCAGATCACTCCCAATTGGAGAAACCAAAAGTACAGCAAGAAGCAGACACCGGACACAACGCCCAAAGAAAAGGTGAGACCAGTTGGGGGGAGCCGGCCATACTCAACAGACAACAAACAACACAATAGAAAGTCGAATCTGCATTTGCTCTTTTGACATGTCACAAAAATGATAACATTTCTTTTTTCTGTTAGTTTCAGAATTTGAAATTTTAGTATGGCTGGATACATGGTTTCTGTTAGTTTAGTAATTTGTGTTGGTCGGTATTCTCGTTTCCAAAGGGAATGGAGTGAGGTGATTTTGAAAGCGCAGACTTTATGCCAATGTCAGTCATGAGTAGCAGAGGAAAAACAGCACACAAGACATGTTCTGTAACAAAACAGCAGCTAAACGTCTGAATGTTAGATTTCAGACGTAGACTGCAGCACAAGAGCAGGTACTTTAAAAATCACAGCTGTGATAGTGAATCAGTCGCATTAGGCACAAGA
The DNA here is from genome assembly GCA_030248155.1 of Sabatieria punctata. Lineage (NCBI taxonomy): Eukaryota > Metazoa > Nematoda > Chromadorea > Araeolaimida > Comesomatidae > Sabatieria > Sabatieria punctata. Next base: position 210,390 of record JASANB010007352.1, on the reverse strand, counting down.
AAAGAACAAAATAGGTCCTTCTCTTCTCATACAGCGAAACCACACGTTCAACCATACACAATAATACAGTAGGTGTACAAACCTTTGGACAAGTCAAATAGTAATTTTCCTAACAAAATTGTGCTCACACACTGGGCTTTCTTCAGTTCCGGCCCACCAGTCAGCAAATTTGCTGATCGTTTTAGAAGGCAGATTCTGGTGCAGCATGCGACACAACTTGCAAAGCGGTGTGTTTGTGTAGCTGTCTGGATCCCAGTAATTTCGAATGGTCCAGTGCTTTGTCCATGTCAGATGCTTCAAGTACTTATTCGTGTTGTTGCTCAGAGAGATGAGGTGTTCTGCCAATTCCTTTGGATGTCTAAACCAGTCAGCAGCTATGAAGGAATTAGGAGGGGCATAGGGAAAACCGTCAGGGGTGGTGAGTGTGTAGAGCGCCCCCTTTAGAACCACCGGCACCACCAGATCTTGGAGACGTTGGTAGAACTTTTCGGTGGTGTAGTCTGTGCAGACACTGTTCTCGAAGGACAGGTAGAAGTAGTAGTCCTGTTTGAGCATCTCCGAACAGTTTCTAGAGTCCCGGGCACAACGCAATGGACCACAACTGCCAAATACGTCAACTGGCATGTATTTCTGCAGCTCCTTTACATAGACCTCGCGCTTGCTGTCGGTATGGCAGTTGGAGACAAACCATGCCACTAACTGAAACTTACTTTTAAACCATTTTATGTTACCTTAGTCTATTTGGAAGAACCAAGATGATTGATACCTTTGTTTTTCCAGTCACCAATTCCAATAATTCATCTTCAGAAAAAGGGCTGTGATTAGTTCTCTGCAGTTTACTGGTGGCCCACCAAATATCAGAGTCCATTCTATGCGTCATAGTCCAGTTAAAAAAATTGTCAGGAGCGCTGATATTTCCCGAATTGGGTGGGGCTTCTCTAAGAAACATGACGTATCGTTGGTGCGGCAAGCGAACATCGGGCACTTGACTCCAATTCCAGCCGGATTGACGGATGTGAAAAATGACTGCGTCCGCTTGCTCAGCCAAATTTTTGTTGTTGGTAAAGTTGCAGATGTCTCTGATTTCGGGACAGTCGAGGTTGAAGTGACCCCACAAGTTCTCCATTGAATCGGAGAAAAACCCGGTCCAGTCTAGAATCAGTTTCGGTTCTGGTGAGTGGCCAAAGAATTTCGTCCAGCTGCTGCTCCCCAGATAAACCAATGACTGATGGCACAACAGAACTATTAAGAGCGGCATCAGAATCAAGGCATACATGTAGCGATGCACAGATGCAGATCTCATGCTAGGTGACTGACAAACACAACACAAGAGAGGGTAGAAAGGAAACACAAAAACAAACACGCACAGTACAGTCACATAATCGTGCATACGCATACATAGACGTATATTTGGCCGTGACAAATTTAATTTATTGAATTTAATTTATTGAATTATTAATAGCTTTGCTCTGAAAGTCGATAAACTATCAGGCAACAACAACAACACCGCATTTTTTGAAGCTTACAGTATGCACATTACATGTACAGCGTTTTAGTTCATGACCGTGCTACTTGATCTAGCAATCGCCTACAAAAATCGCAATCGCCTAAAATCGTGCAGCAAAAACAGAACCAATTTTTGGCTCTTTGTTTTAGAGGGATAGAAGTAAATAGCAAATATTTGGCCAGAAAAATTCCTAAAAGAAAGGCTGCAAACACAGTGTTTTCATTTACTTTTTATTTTTTTTTACGAACAAAGTTTTATTTCTGAAATGGGTTAGTGAAACACATATGGGTTAGTACACACACAGCAGCTGGGCTCGGATCCTTGTTGCACAAAATGTTGTATAGAGCAGTTTATCTCAATACTTGAAACTTTTAAGAGAACGGTGTTATGTTTCCCTACTCAATGCTGAATCAGAAAGAAACGCAAGTATTTGTCCCAAATTGCGGTAAAGGCATCTTCCTTCTTCAACATTATGCTGGCCAAATGTGCAGTTTTCAAGCTTGCCTTTATAAAATGCCTAAAGGTCATGTCGGAAAAATCTTTAACTTCCCGTCGAGCTAAACTGTATATAAACCCTTTCGTATAAATGCCTAACAGATTCAAAACTGTTGCATTTACAAACAGGTCATGAATTTGTCCAAATAGTGCTGAGATTAGATCAAATGTTACCTCCTGGTGTTCAATTTCAAGAATAAGTGATTCTAACATTCTCCATGCTTTTTTAGCTACCACGCAATAATAGAGCATGTGCTCCACTGTATCAGTTTTCTGCAAATGGCACTGTTTACAATTCATATCGTCTACTATTCTTCTATAGAATAAATACTGCTTCGTTGGAACTATCCTATGCAACACACGGTATTGAAAATTCCGCAATTTAACATCAGGTAACAAACGGTGTGCCCGTAGACAGGCTTTTTCAAATAAATCCTCTGTAACCCAACATTTATCCATCCATCGTTTTTGTGCTGTAGGACTTTCATACATCTTGGCTAGCTTGTATATTTTATACAGTGGAATACTTAGCTTAGTTGCATCCTTTACTGCAGGATTGTATGCCTGATAAGCTTGAAGCAACCCATTCCAGTTATCTGAAATTTCGTTTCGCCATGTACGGGGCAATGCGGTCCACAACTTTTTCCACTGCTTCCTGTCTATAGCCAAGGCTGGATGCTTCACCATCACTTCCTGATAATCCATAAATAAACCCTGATCTCCTAACAAGTGTCTTACTTGAGTGATTCCGTTTTCTTTCAGATTAGGGTTAAAGTACATACGCTTAGGTTGTCCTAACTTCACATCCTTATTGTTGAAAATGCTTCTAGCCAGCAGTGGCTCATAAGCAGGTCTCTTAAACATAACATTATCCCAGTATTCTACATACACTTTCAGGAGTTCACTATAAAAGGGGTTTATTTTGCTTTTCACTTCGTTCCAATTAAAACGACTTTCTAGAAGTGTTAAGATTCCTTTATTCATTTCATTCCTTCATTTACTTTTTATACTCAGGCACAATCATAAGCAATAGTACCTCCACAGTGCCCGTGGTACGGGTCGAATACATATACTGGTACCATACCAATTCTACGGCGTTTATGTGCCTGACTGTGTGTGTACTACTACACACTCCAGCTATTAACTATAAATAAGAATGGTCAAAATTAGTAATCCGTAAGGTTTATTAGCCACAGAACAGAACAGAACAGTTTGTATTCAAAGATCGAACAGAACAGAATAGTAATGCAGAGAACTAGTAGTGTCACCAGCTTCATCCTCATCCATGCGAATCGGTGTGGCAAGTGGAGGCTTTACGGTGACCGGCACGAGAAAGGTGCAGAGAAAAGAAACCAACGCAAGACCAGTCAACATCCAGTAGTTGATGAAGACAATCTCTCTCTCAACTGCTTCTTCACAGGAGCTGCCCACTGCCGACTCGTTGAAGGCCGTGCCCAGCCACACCAGTGTTCGGTTGGCCTCCACCTCAGACGGACACTCGTAGCTGCACTCCTTCACAGACCAGCCGATCACACTGCACGAGGCCAGCACAGCTCTGATCAAAGTGACTGGAGTCAACAACAACGACCACACGACTGCCACGCCCCACAACACAGGTACATCATCCAAAGCACGGACAAGCATCATTGAGAGGACAAAGACAGCAAATCGAAAGTAATAATCGCCAGCACTCGGCTCTGCAGTCATACGCCAGAAACACTGCGCATTATCGCTGACACTGACACTGATGAACCAGATCACTCCCAACTGGAGAAACCAAAAGTACAGCAAGAAGCAGACACCGGACACAATGCAAAGAGAAAAGGTGAGACCAGTTGGGGAGCCGGCCATACTCAACAGACAACAAACAACACAATATAGAGACGAATCTGCACTTGCTCTTTTGACATAGGGATGGAAAAACGGTTTGTGTTTAGCTTAGTAATTTGTAATTTTAGCGAAAACACCACACTTCTTAAACTTTCAGTATGCAACGCCAGATTTTGCTAGTGTAAACGTGACTAAACTATATTACCTAAAACTAGAGTGCCAATGAAAGTTCACCTACTGTATAGTACAGTACAGTGCAGTACAGTACATAGCTACTATATATGGCACTCTACAAAATCTGCTCTATATCATACTAACAATAGTATGTGAAGTTGTTTGCTCAGAATAGGAACAAAGTTTACAGGGTTTAAAAGTAAGTTTCAGTTAGTGGCATGGTTTGCCTCCAACTGCCATACCGACAGCAAGTGCGAGGTCTATGTAAAGGAGCTGCAGAAATACCTGCCAGTTGACGTATTTGGTAATTGTGGTCGATTGCGTTGTGCCCGGGACTCTAGAAACTGTTTGGAGATGCTCAAACACGACTACTACTTCTACCTGTCCTTCGACTACAGTGTCTGCACGTACCAATATTATTTGCGAAAAGTCATATTCATATTCGCTAAATAATATGAATTTGTAAATCGAACAATAACTAGACAAGCTTTTTTTGGAGCGAGCAGCCTTCTTATTTGTCTAGACAGGCTAGTAGCGCCTGATGGACTTATTTTTGACTTCTACATTATTGTTTCACACTTCAGCCCATTCACAACCAATTACTGCATGCTGTCTCAGATTACGCGCTCTAGTCATATCGCCCAAAGGGCAGGGTAGGCCGTTTGTCTGCCTCTCTTTCCACCTGTGATCAGCTGAGCTGGCCTGAAGTGTAATTAAATCTGCCTGCGTGTCAGACAGGCAGGGCAGGGGTCAGACAATGGACACTGTCTTAATTACGTACGTACACTAGTGGAGCAATCTGGCGGCCTTAACACACGGGCGGGCAAATTGTTTATGTGCTAGCTACGTATGTTCAAAGTTAGATGATATCTGAATAGATTAGTTCAATATTTTAGCCACAAGCTTTTATATCTTAGCCAGAAACTTTTATATTTTAGCCACAACGTTTTATATTTTAGCCACAAACTTTTATATTTTAGCCACAACCTTTAATATTTTAGCCACAAACTTTTATAGTTTAGCCACAACCTTTTATATCTTAGCCACAAACTTTTATATTTTAGCCACAACCTTTTATATTTTAGCCACAAACTTTTATATTTTAGCCACAAACTTTTATAGTTTAGCCACAACATTTTATATTATAGCCACAAACTTTTATAGTTTATACTACTAATATAGTATACTAATTTTTGGAAGCCCCAACATCTGGGGCAAATTGACCAAAAAGCCAGCTGAGACTTGAGAGCTGTTTAGCTAATAGTCCCTTGTTGACAAACGGCTGGAGGCAACTCTCTATTTGAAGCGGCTGAGTAGGATGAAAGAAGTCTAGAGGCATGGACGAAAGGCTATAATTTCTAGCTACCTTGTATCCCTATTAATAAGCAAACGGAGGTCCAAACCAACAGGCAATTGCTAAATCCAGGTCCAAACCGGTCAATGTTCTACTGACTCATCCTACTGTCTTCTTGTTTATTTCCTATTCACTCTTAAACGTCAGAGCGCAGTGCCGGTGTGCAAGCGACGCAACGGCCAAATATCAAATATAATATCATATCATATTATTTGCGAGCCGCACTCATATTTTAATAATATGACTGCGAAAAAAATGATTATGATATGGATTTGTAGAATATGGGGGGTGGCCATCACCCCGTGAGACAAACAGATATGGCAGCCTTAGGATGGAAAATCGTGCAACAAAAACAGAACGGATTTTAGTTTTTGTTTGATTGCTCTGTGGCGATTAGAAGTATTCTTATTATTAGTGTGCTAAGTAGGTTTAAAATGGAAAATTTGCTTGTTATTTTGGCCAGGAACAATTCGTTTTTTATTCAATTTATAGTCTCAAATTTAGCAAATCAATTATCGATTTTACAGGAATTCTCTGTATTTTACTGCACTTTACACAGCTTGTGGCTCTCCCTCTCGGTCCGCCCCTCGCATAGTTCCAGCACCTGACCTACGTAAATAGACAAGCCGAACCAATTTATTCCTTAAGGAAGACCTGCACTCCACTCCCAACGGTAGCCTGCTCAGTAATCTACAGGGTGCGCCAAAAAAAAACAACCCAGCAGACTTTTCGCTGCAGCAACCGCAGATCTCAACCGATTTGAATGAATCTTTTTTAAATAAAAGATAAATAAATTCTTGAAAGATTGATGTAACGTTTATTATTGTACTCTGCTTAGTTCCTGAGATATTCACTCTCAAAATAAAAACAGTGATTTTGGCAGTGAACAAGAGGGATTTTTTATTATTCTGCTGCACTTCGTAATAAAACGGATTCCTGCTACTGCTGAGGGTTATTGGAGGCTTTACTGGTGACACATAAACTCGGTTCACTTCAACAGTAAAGTGTCATTAACCCCCAGCAGTAGGAATCTGCTTTATTATAAAGTGCAACGGAATCGCTCTTGTTCTTTGCCAAAATCTGTTTCGATTTTGAGGGCAAATATCTCAAGAACTAAGCAGTGAATCTCAATAAAAATTGCACCAATCTTTGAAGAATTTATCAGGCCTTCATTCAAAAAAGGATTCATTCAAATCGGTTAAGATTCACGGTTGCAAAAGTAAAAAATCTGCTGGGTTGTGTTTATCACTCTTGTTCACTGCCAAAATCTCTATTTTGACTTTGAGGGCAAATATCTCAGGAACTAAGCAGAGTACAATAATAAACGTTACATCAATCTTTCAAGAATTTATTTATCTATTATTTAAAAAAGATTCATTCAAATCGGTTGCGATTTGCGGTTGCTACAGCAAAAAATTTGCTGGGTTGTTTTTTTGGCACACCCTGTACAATTGGTGCCGCAGATTTGGAACAGAGTCGTCTGGAAAATTGTAACACATTATAGAAAAACTGACTTACCAACCATCAACTTGTGTCGGCCCAAAGAGCAGACGTTTCAAAAACTATGCTGTACCACGATAAGAAATCGGGTAAAGCACTATTTACCTCTTAAGATTGGGTATTAACTAGAGTGCGAACTGGTATTGGGTATTGGGTATTGGGTATTGGGTGTATTGGGGTGTTTTCCAGGTATTGGGTATTGGGTATTGGGTATTGGGGTTTTTGCCCCCCAATACCCAATACTAATTGGGACAGGTAAAAATAGAGAAAAATCGATGTTGACCTGAAAAAATGATCTGAAAAAATCGAAAAAGTTGATCGATAATTCGGTGTAGGAAGCTGTTTTCGCGTTTAGGAGCCGTCCATAAACGATCGTTCCAAAATCACGATTTTTCCTCTCCCCCCTCTCCCAAAATCGCCTTGCGTCCTTTCTCCCCCTAAGGCGACGTCGTTTTTGGTTTACGCCTCTCCCGATAAAAGTGCAGTACATACAGTACTGTCCTGTTTTCTACTTACCATACTGCGCAATCAATAGAATAAATCCCTACAACCACTCTGGAAAGCTTTTCTGTATGTAGAAACCTCTCACAGAATGTACTTAAATTGAAAGTAATACAATCGAAGTTCCCTAAAATTTCGAAAAATGCGACGTCGTTTTTTGCTGACCCCCTCCCCTCCTGGTGTGTGGTCTGTCGTCGCATTTCAGCCGACCTCCCTCTGGAACGACAACGTTTATGGACGGCCTAATCAACTAAACGTTCATAGAATTTGCTAAAGTGCAAGCTTTTCTAAGTGCTACACCAGTCATTAAATTCTCTGTTCTTATCTAAAATAAAAATGCCATTAGAAATGTCACCATAATGTACCAGTACCGTACCCATAGATATTGCGGTGGTGCACAATGTCCGGCAGAGTTAGGAAAAAATTCACCAGAAGAAACACGACTGAATTGCAAAACAATTAGTACCAAAACTGTTGATTTCTGCTAATTTTACGCCAAAAAATGGCTTCTAAATGCTTTCTGAAAGTTTTCAAATTTTCTCGCCCTACTTGGGCAGCGGCCCAACCAGGCCTCTTAAAAATTTTAATTGCAGTGCCAAAAAATCTTGTGTACTTCACTGGAATGTACCTGTCCAGTGAAATGTAATTTTTGGCCCAGCTCCTCAAGTATTGGGTATTGGGTATTGGGTATTGGGGTATTGGGGGTCTCAGGTATTGGTATTGGGTATTGGGTATTGGGGTATTGGGTTTTTTAGGTATTGTTCGCACTCTAGAACGATACATACAACTAAAATAAACTTTATATTTTGTCAAGAATCTTGGCTTTGGGGCCATCCATAAACGACGTCGTTCCAAAATCCCGATTTTTCGGACCACCCTCCCCCTAAAATCGCCTTGCGTCGTTTCTGGAGACCCCCTCCCCCTAGGCGACGTCGTTTTCCGTTCCCCCCCGACAAAAGTGCAGTACATGCAGTACTGTCATTTTTTCTTGTTCCTATGTATACTGTACAATGAATTGAATAGATCCCTTCAGCCACTCTGGGAAGCTTTTCTGAATGTAGAAATCTTTGACAGGATGTAAATAATCGAAAATAATACATTCAAAGTTCCCTAAAATTCCGAAAAAAGCGACGTCGTTTTTTGCTAACCCCCTCCCCCTCCTGGTGCGTCGTCTATCATCGCATTTTAGCCGACCCCCCTTCCCCCTCTGGAACGACGTCGTTTATGGACGGCCCCTTTGCTACGAATACAATTCAAAATTATAGGTGTCGAGGATTCAACATAATCTAAAATAATTTTCGTTCCTTCCCTTCAGTCTATTGGATTAAGCAAACTCCCAAGCTTCTCTTTCTATCCACTCCATTTAATCAATTGTGCAAACTTTGGTATCAAGTTTCTCGAGTCAATTCCACCTACTGAAAAGTGCAAGCTAGGCATGTTCCGTATAGCTACAGCCATACAAGGTGATACAGAATTTCGCCAATGTGCCCTCACCAACTTTACTCACAATTCCTGTGGTTCGAAAGGTATTGGTATAATTCCCGATGTACTGTTGCCTGTGCTTACTGTTATGAATGTCTCCTATAAACTTGTTCCTGCTAAACTTGCCAGAGCTGCAACTTGCAATAATGGAGTTTGGATGCCGAATAATACCATTTTAACCAACCTCACTAACGGTCAAATTGATATGTTGGCGTGGACTGTTTCCTTACTTGGCACTGATTATGACTGCGTAACCCCTAGCCGTCCTGTAAAACGATGGAACGTACAATTTATAGCTAAACGCTTTAGAGAAAAATCCGTGCTGGGTTCGCTATTTGCCCCGTTTCACCGTGCCGTGTGGTCATGTGTTATTTTGGTGACTATTTTGCGAGTTTTATTCCGTAAACACTTTAAAAAATCCAGCGTCCCGATCCACAGATTCTCAGAAATGCTAATTTGCTTTCAGTCAATGTTGTTGAGTTCGTTGTACAGCAACTTTCTGCTCTCAGAGTTACTCAATGATAAACAACCGTACATCAGAGACACAGAGGACATGCTGAAAAGGCTGGAATCAGGTCAGGTTCAGTTAATTACGTTCTGGCCACCAGAAATAACCAGCATGGTCTTCAACCAATTCAGTTACGTTCCAGCCTTGGACAGACTTGCTCAGATTTTGGAGTTGCGTCCTCCTATGCAAATTACAGACATTAGAGAACGGGCTAAAAAGTTGGTTTATGGAGATTTTGTGACGCTTTACACTGGGAGTCCGGACACACTGATAACTGTTTCTGACTGTCAGCTGGAGGTTGTAAGCGAATTTTCTGTAGGAGTCGCTTATTATGTGTTCTGGAAAAATTCCGCTTACATTGCACGTTTCAACAAGGCTTGGACGCTATTCGAGGTGAACCTTTATATATGTTGTTCTTTACAACACAGCTACAGTACAGTACAGTACAGTACAGTACAGTACAGTACAGTACAGTACAGTACAGTACAGTACAGTACAGTACAGTACAGTACAGTACAGTACAGTACAGTACAGTACAGTACAGTACAGTACAGTACAGTACAGTACAGTACAGTACAGTACAGTACAGTACAGTACAGTACAGTACAGTACAGTTTGTCTGCGTCTGTGGCATAGTGCTGAGCAATCCCGGCTCCCATGAGGCCAGTATGTGACACATAGTGGGGTCCCCTAGTGGTGTGGCTACTTTGCATGTCGCCCTTTGGGGTTATTACTGCTTTCTGTGGCCTATGTACATGTGCATTGTATTAAACTCAGTACAAACCATGGAATGCATACGATTTTCCATCAAACACGGAATCTTACAAATGGGGCAGCGCTAATCCTTAAACAGGTCACAGAAATTGGCTGCCTTAATCTGATACGATGTGGGGGATCAGACCAATGTGGTCCGTTTTGCGACCGCCATGGTTCGTCATCTCGGACGTTTCCCTTCTATCACTGCCAGCCACTCTAGCCATGCTGGTGGGCGCCAGGTACTAAGAGTGTGCCTGGCGCGTTGACGTCATAGTGATGTCGGCTCCCAACGTCCGCTTGGTGCGCCCCTGGTGTGAGAGAGATCCCCAGGGCATGACCGAGGACCAACTCTTTGACACCGAGAAAATGAACGCACAATGTCGCGCACAGTGGCTACGCGGCCTAAACCGCTACACCACCTGTGCCGGCTAGACAGCCCTCAAACTAATCTCCGTGTCTCACGGAAGATCCAGTGTGGTGCATTTTGAAAATTTGAAACTAGGTAAAGTAATACTAGGTAAAGTTGCCACCTAAAAAACTAGGTAAAGTAATACTAGGTAAAGGTCTCAGCTAAGAAACTAGGTAAAGTAATACTAGGTAAAGCCCAGAAAAACTAGGTAATACTAGGTAAATGTAAAACGCTCGAAATCAAGTCAAAATATTATTTTTGGTTCAATAAAACAATGACGAAGTTAGTGGAGTTAAAATTTACGAAATTTGACACATTTCAAGTAAATATTTGTATTTTATTGATCAAATAAGTCAGAAATTCATTCTCTGGGCCATTATAATTGTGGAAAAGCCGGAAATTTGAAGGTTTGCTGACTGAAAAAGCCACATAAAACTGAAAATATCAAACTAGGTAAACTTGTTTTACCTAGAAGTACCTAGTTATGTGGATTTAAAACTAGGTAAAGTAAAACTAGGTAAAATAGAGTAACCAGCAACTAGGTAAAGTAAATCTAGGTACTTTTCCCGAATATTAACTAGGTAATACTAGGTATACCTAGTTACCTAGTTACCTAGATAAAAAGTGCACCACACTGGGAAGATCGTATGCTTTCGGTGGTTTGTACTGTAGGTACCCGAACAAACTAATTCAATTTTTCTTTAGGGACGGCGTGAGGGAGTTTCAGAAAAGTATTTAGATGCACTTTACCGGAAAGACGTGAAGAGATGCAAGCAGAAGCAAACTGAAAAGCAAGTGAAGCTGACAGCTCTGTCGGTCTCTTCCTTGGCCAACCCTTTCATTTGTTTTCTCTGGCTCTCTGCTCTTGCCTTTGTAGTGTTTTTGTTTGAGACCTTGGTGTAGTTTTGGCAGGAACAGGTACAAGAAATATAATGCCTACCTGCGTTGTTGGCGTTGTCAAAAGGCCTAGCAACGTTGAAACTAGGCATTTTGTGTTCAGTAAACTGTTTTAGTACGCACATGACCTCTACTAATAGTGAGGGTGAGGATTCTGGGTGGTCTCTTGGATGTGTCTTTCTTTGGAAGATTTTTTCTAATATGCATGCGTCAAAAGTACTCATAAACCACCGAGTAAATGGTACCGGCAGGATGGAAAATCGTGCAACAAAAACTGGACGAGTTGCTGTTTGTCTATGTAGAAGTAGTAAAACACATCTAAGCCGAAAACAAGAGTGACTCGTGTCATAAAAACCCTGGTTTGCTCTCGTTGTAAACAGAAAATTGGCACGTCGATTTACGCAAATGTCTTCGCCCCCACAATCTCGGCGCTCTGTTTTCGCGTTTTAACGTCAATTTACCTACCAGAAAAACTGGAATCCACACGTATAAAACCTAAGGCACCACTAGAATTCGGTCGGAAACAATTTATGTACGTGCGAGAACTTGTGAACGCTCGCGTCGCCAAATGAATGTCCTCTTAGTTTTCTGCTGCTGTTTACCGTTTGGCGCTATTGGCGGTAAGGAGAAATTTGTTTGAGGTATCTCACGATAACTTTCGAGGCGTTAGATGAGGTAGCGTAAAGTGTATTTGTCTGCGGTAAAGGGAAAAGTAAAGTATGAAGTATTTCTACGATAAGGAATGTACATTGTATTTATTTATTTTTGTTTGTTTCTTCGATTCTTTAGCGAATTAACAGTTTACCTGTTTAGCCCAAAAAAGTTCTGGGACCAGTTACTTTAGACAGAAAACACACATATTCAAACTTGACCTAATACGTTTCTATTCACAGATCCAAAACATTGATTTACATTACAATTTTTTCATTTCAGCGCCCCGATTTAGACGGCAACAAACTCCCCTAGTCCGTCTGGCATGTCAACGAAATCCGAATTTGCCCTTTTGCGCCCATTTGAACCAACCTGCCGGCCGGCCAACCATTCAAACTTCGCGCCCTACCGTACCCACCTTCGCTACAAGAGCCCGGAAAACCATTCCAACTGAAAAACCGCCTACTGCATCAAGAAACCTAGCGCCAATTCGACCAATTCTTCCTAGAAACCAACCTGCTGAACCGGAAACAACCACTCCAAAATTGCCGGAACGGGACTACTCAAAATACTGTGTACAGTATGAAAAAGAGTACCATCATTATTGTTTGAATATCCACGCACACAAAATTGAACTTCAACCTACACTGTACAAATACTGTCCACTTTATCAGAAATACTGCAACCCCAAACACACCACTCCACTTCCGGAATTGCCCACCATTCCTACAGTACCCAGCACCACTACATCCCCGTGTCTATGGGAGTGTGATGAGCCTCATTGCACTCAGGAGTGCAAGTGCTGGTATTATGCAGAAGAAACCTATGAACATTGCGTTTTGCATCCCAAAAAAGGAGGGGATATACCATTCTTCCAGAACACCTGTCAATTATGGTGGAATTCCTGCAAACAATTTCTGCCTGATGAGTACAAACATGAGTTGCACGATAAGTACTTGCCCAAAAACAGTAGGTTTTTTACTTGTCTGATTACTGTAAATACAATGCAGTAACCCTAGTCTATTTTAGGTGGAAATCCACTGGATAAACACAATGAGGAGCACCATAACCAATTCTGGCACAATCCGAACTCACAACATACCGATTGGCTGCATGGAGATATCAGAACTGGACAGGGCTGGGGCGTTCCTGCGTTTGGAATCGGAGGAACGACAGGAAACAATAAAGTATCCTTCCCGTCTGCCGGCGATTTCCTGGGAATCGTAGACCCACATCCCAATCGAAGACGTAGAAAACGATTTGTGCTTGACTTCAGTGAAACGCTTCAGTAGAAGTTCTACTGTGGATTGATCTTTCAACAAATGCATTTTGCTGCAATGTGATGATTTTTGCAATTGACCTTTTCGACGATCTTTCCTTAATAAAGCTTTTGTTTGCTTTCCGCCATGGTAGAAAGAAACAATTTTTCCGTTCAAATCACCTGAATGGAAAACTTTAAACGCTTTTGTGAGCTGAATTATTGGCCGTTTGTTCTGTAAATTTTAGTCTAGAGTTTCTCTTGTAGAAACTGTAGTGACTGACGAATTTACAGGAAAAAATGTCAGCTTGTTGGCTCACAATGGTTGTTCGAAATTTTCCGTTCAGGTGAGCTGAACGGAAAAATCGTTTGTTTCTACCGGTGCCGGTCAGGAAAACATGTTCAAAAGGCAGTTTTCTGAGTGGGGGAATAAGCCCGGGAATCTATAATAATTTATTTCTTCCAGTTATTGTTTTGTTAGTAATATTTTGCAATATACAGCCTAGTTTACAGTTAGTTTGCATCGGCGCCGATCTTTCAAAGCAGTAGATTTTGCGGAAATAATCAGAAGGGATTCCACTTTTGAGTTCGCAGTGTCTTGCGAAAGAATTTCGACTTTTTAAAATAGGAAAACTCAGCATTTTCATCATAATATTTTAACAAAAAACCTTAATTAATGATTGTGGCTGCTTGATTGGAATCGCAACTACAGCAGGAATGTTGAGCCAATCGATAACTTATATGTACTGTAATTATTGACAGAAATTTCATATGGATTACATTATTGAAGGGTTAAATCGATTCGATATGATCATTGAAATTATCATGTCAGAGAACTTCTAAAAAAGCTGCTTTTGTTTAAATGTGATAGGTTAAGTGATATTGAAAAAATAGCAAAATATTTTGAGCCAAACCTAAACTAAAAGGACGTGTCTCCCCTAGGGATGCAACCGAAGTTCGGTATTATTCGGTTCATTCGGTTACTAGTACTATTCGAATTCGGTATTCGAATTCGGTATTCTTCAAACCGAATAATACCGAATATTGTAAAACCGTTAAAATTGCACTGTTTTGCTTAAATTTGTGCAGAAATCACCGAGATATTTCTTCTTTTACATCTCTCTGTTCATTTACGATGCTAAAATTTTGGCAAACAATGACTATTCATACAAAAAGTCAACGAACTTCAAGGTCAAGGTTTAACTTACATAATAATAAACAACAACATTTCGGCCTTTGCAGTTCCCAGTAGACTATGCTGTTAGCTTTCCACTTCTTAACCTAATCGTTTGCTTTATCTACCAAATACTACGTATAAAATCCCATCTACTGTATCTATTCAAACGATTCATCCAATCTAAGTTGTATGCCTAAGCTGCCAGCTCCGGTGCTCACAGTAGTACTGGATGGATGCTCCCTTCCTCCAACTTTCTGTGTGCGTTCGTGATTCGCGCGTACCTACTGTATCTTCCTTTTTTCCGCCACATTCCAGATAATTGAGATGCCCTTTCGCCCAACCCGCTGTCAAACCCAAGTTTTAGCTTCGGTTTTAGGCTTAGGCTTAGGCTCAGGCTTAGGGGCAAGTGTTTTTATGAAATCTTTGCCATGTGGCGGATAATAGGAGGATATGTACGCGGAAGTGTCTTAGTGCTGTGACTTCACATGATTAATCAGGGCACTGTGGCCTAACTCGCGCCTCTTGAAATTGTTTGTTCGCAAATTTTGTACTCGTTCTTTACCGTCAGCAGAACGACCAAATAGGGCTTGTTTTAGTTGTAGCATGGATAAATCTATAGCATTCAAACAATACGTCCCTCTACCGCTTTTTTTAGCATAAAAAGTTTAGCAAAAGACAAGAAATAGTAGTTAGACAGTATATTTTTGCAATCGCATGCGAATAATCAATATTCGGCATTATTCGGTATAATTCGGTATTATTCGGTTCCGAAAATCCGCTCCGGTATTCGGTATTCGGTATTTTTGTATTCGGTTGCATCCCTAGTCTCCCCCAGATCAGACAATTTTGTTAAGTTTAGGTCTGCAAAAGATCGGCGCCCATTTTGTTACGGTGCTGCGCTGCGTACACTGTTTGCTAACTAACTCTGTGTCTTTCTCTTCCGGGCGGGCACAAATCGCCTCCCCAAGAAGTTGGAAAGTTGGAAAATGGAAAAATCTAAAAAATGGAAAATGCTTCCCCACAATTTGGAAATTAGGAAAACATGCACAAGAACAACCATTACCAAAAAATTTGCATATCGGTAACGCCGGCAAATCGGAAACGTTCTCCGAACGTGAATCCTCCTTCCGTTGCACCATCTATAAAGAATGGTTGGAAGTCGAGTCTGGATGTGCTTAATGCAATCGAAAACTATCGAAATCATAACCTGCGATCGTTGCAATCGCTGCAAGATGAAGTTAATCGAATTACGGGTGTGCGGCCAGCTATTTTAACCCTTTACGTCGCGTTCGTGAACGTAGTGAAAACAACCGAGCAGGGAGTCCGATTGCGAAAGGGGACCCGAGGCAGATTCCGGAAACCAAGGAAAGCAAGGATGTTAGTTCTTACTCTTGTGAACTGTTCGTTTCACACAACAAAAATTTAGGATTTCTTTTAGGCTGTCGTGTCAGTGGATTGGATTTTCTGTTGTGATACAGTACGTATGTATGTGCAGTTTAAGTCATTTGTGATACTCCGTTTTCAATTTTCTTGTTACATTTTCGAATTTAGATTATGAATTGCTTGATATTTGATACCCGTGCATTTTTACACATACATACATACATACATATTTAATGGGGCTTGCTTTTTTCTTAAAGTTAAAGAGTTTTCTCTTTTTGATCAACACTGTGACTACGTACTGACGTGCCTGCAATTTAGAAATCGACTTCTGAGATCTATGCTCAAACATAAATAACCCGATTTACAGTCATAAACCCGACTCCGACCGAATCTATGTTAGCTTAGATTTAGGTTTGTTGTCAGGCCACCGAAGGGCAGTGATGACAAGTAGATAAATGGGTAGCATCGTGGGATGGGAAGGCAAAGGGAGTCTGTGTGCAAGGCCACAGAATACGAGTTCTTCAGCTTTAGATTGCCAGGGATGGACGTGCACAAAGTAACATTTTTTACATTTCGACTTATTGAATGAAACAATTTTGCGACAAGCAATCGTTTCCAGCATGAGCTGTTGCGCTCATTTACTTAATTTTGCCCTTAGTACTGCTTATTTCTCTTCTCTTATGGTGTAACTTGCGATTTTCCAACTTTCCTACTTTCGGGGAGGCGATTTGTGACATTGGAAAACCCGGAAAACTTGGTGTACCACTGTATACCACAGCGTACCGCACGCCCTCACCGTTTCCGTTTTTCTGGGGAGGCGATTTGTATACGCGCCTTTCTCTTCTCGTTGAAAAAGGAAAGAAAGGGCCCATGTATTTGCCTTAGTTAGTTGTGGTAGAGCAGTGTGTGTGGGTGGCAATGGCGTGTAGCAGTTGGAGGGAGAAGGGTTTGTCAGAAGTGGTGTGTCCGATCTGTCTGGAGACCTACAAAAACCCAAAGTCACTCAGCTGCGGTCACTCTTTGTGTGAGAGTTGCGTTACTTCTCTGTTCGACCGCTCTGCCAGCAACTTCGATCTCGGTGGCGATTTTTTCAGTGGAGGTACAGAGATTAGAATGAGACACCAGAACGTCTCGCCTCTCTCCCTCCTACAACCGCTCTCACAGCTCTCCTGCTAAAAACTAACTATTGCAGTCAGTCATGTGCAATCGTGTGCAGGAATAAGGTTTCAGAAGTTTCAAAGTCACTTAGCGCCGTTTATGGTATCGACATCATATATGTACCCTTGGCCATGGGTGCCGGTACCAATGCCAAGGTGACTACAGTGACCGAACGTGGGGGTACCATATAGGGTGCCACTAGTCTGGGTACCGGTATGGTGTCGGTACCATAACGCCGTTGTTATGTGCCTGACTGTATTAGAACCTAAAACCAACATAGAATCTAAAGCCTGACAAATCTGAACGTACTTAGGCCTTAAGACCGATTTCTACTTTCGCCGCCCGGATGGCACTGGCACTTTCTATATCGCTGCCGACCACTCAATTTAGACTGGTCGACTGGCAGACTGCCAACCGGTGGCATTTTGCCAGTCTATCCAAGTCTAAATTGCGCCGTTGGTAGCGATTTAGGAAGTGCTAGCGCCACCCGGGTGGCAAAAGTATAAATCTAGCTTAAGTCTTAGCCTGCCAGAACACCTTAGCTTGATCCTAAGACTAAAGCTGTAGCTTGATCCTTAACCTAAATCCTTAGAGGCCATACATGTGCATGGTCGGCGGCTCAGGGAGGGACGGCCAGGTCTCCGTGAGTAGTTGCCTGGATATAGGTGCAAATTTTCGGTGGGAAATTCAAATTTTGGCGGGAAATTTGAATTGTCATCCAAAATTTTGGCGGGAAATTTGAATTTTGTCCAAAATTTTAGCTAAAAATACGAAATTTTCGGTTAAAATGCAAAAATTTGCGGTAAAAATCAAATTTTCGACAAAAAATTGCCGAAAAACTACTTTTCTGATAGAAACATTGCTAAAAAATCGAAATTTTCCAGGAAAATTTGAAAAAATCTCGGGTTTGGTGCGTAGTTGCCTGGAGGAAGGGTGCGTAGTTGCCAAAATTGATTTCTGTGGCTTAAAAACGCATCTGGAGGCTTTCTAGCAGCCTCTAGCAACGTTTGGTAGATTTTCATTTTCGTCCCCCCTGGGCACCCCCATGCACATGTATGTTAGAGGCCCCGGGGACCCGACACACGAACACGCCTGGAAAAGCCTAAACCTAAGTCTAAGCGCAACGCTAAGCCTAATTCTGAGATAAAGGCTGGCTGACTGAAGCGGTTATGTAGTTGCGGAGTGGGGTAGTGACCTAATTGGGTAATTAATTAGTTAACTGAAGATAAAATGGTCTGCGACAAATTTAGGCGGCGATTCAGAATATCGAGCGATCGAGTGTCCGCAGTGTCGAAATAAAACGAGAGTGCCCAGAAGAGGTCTGCCCACCAACTATCAACTGGCCGGTAATCTGCTTTCCTCTTTCTTTTCCTTCCTTACCAACAGCTACGTACACTCGCTATCATATTATATAATTTTAAGACATGTACTAGGGGTTTTGGCGGGTTACCCCTAGCTAGAAAGGCCACCCAGCCCCCGAGAAAGTTTAAGGACCCCTCCCCCGACCCAAAATTACAAGCACTCGTAGTGGCTCAATACTAACAAACTGACTCAGAAGTCTCTTAATTTTTAGCTTAAAATTCGGTTGAAAAGCCTTTGAAAACGAAATAGGATATTTAAGAGGAACCGGTGTTTTTAATTGTCATTGCCAACCGAGATCGGGCAGACATGTAAAGTGGGGGGTCGGCAGAATCGGCCGGTATGGTGTGCGTTGGACATCCCTATGACCCCAAAGTAAAACCCTAAAACAGTTCCGCCCAACTCCCTCTGGGTAGCCAGCAATGGTCATCGGCGGTTCTCTCCGATCCGGCCATTTTCCATAGTAAAACTCGAAAACACACCAAACAAAAATGAATGTTTCTCCGGGGGGCTACCTCGCTCAGACATGTGCTATGCAGCGTTCGAAAGCTCACATCATGAACTTTCAGAATCTGTAATAAAATTTGTGGCGATTTTTGTTATTTCAAAAATAATCGATCCCGAAATATCGATTGATCACGATTTTGTCAGTTTTCACTAAAATGAGAATTTTTCTGGGGGGCTACCTCACTCACATGCGTGGTCTGCAGCGTTCGAAAGCTGACATCATGAGCTTTCAGAATCTGTAATAAAATTTGTGGCGATTTTTGATATTTCAAAAATAATCGATCTCGAAATATCGATCAGGCCGCGTCAGTGGCTCAGTGGGTAGCTCGCTGCCTCTGAGTCACGGCGGCCGCTGCATCCCTAGTGGTTGTAGTGGTTCATCCTCTCGGCGTGGCAAGTTTCTTGCTGCAAAGAGTTGGTCGTCGGCACAACGCTCCACCCAGGCCACCGAAAACTGGTTACAGTGAGTAGGTAAAATGGGAACCAACTGGATCTGCCGTTGCACCGAAAGCCGCTCCTAAAAGCATGCCGCGTTGGAGGGAAGATCAACGACGTCAGGAGCCGTCTGAGAAACCAGCATTACGGCCTATACCGGTTTACTCCTCCTCGGCCGGGCGGCCGCTGGGAGCTGTCAGCACCATGACGTCACCACGCCAGGCACTCTCTTAGTACCTGGCGCCCAACAGCATGGCTTGAGTGGCTTGGCAGTGAAAGAAGGGCAAACGTCCGAGATGACGATATAAGGGGTAACGAAATGGACCGTGCAGGTCTGATCGTAGGGCCGTACATTGTACGACCCCCCCGCCAGATCGGATCGGATCGGATATCGATTGATCACGATTTTATCAGTTTTCAGCATCTGACTAGAAGTAGCTAAAAAACAAAATGGGATGACCAAATTGAGGTTTTCTGGCACGCTAAATTCATTGGCGACGCCCATTTACAGCTGCCATCACGTGATCAATCGATACTTGATCGGTTATCGATTTTTTGCTGTGCAAATAAGCAAAGCACATAAGCTGTAAATGTCAGTGGTTTTCAGGCATGCCGATTTCAACCATGATGTCGTTTTAGAGCTATCATCGCGTTTTCATTCGATATTCGATATCGATTCGATTGATTATCGAATCTTTTGCTATGAAAAAAAGCAAAACACATGCTGTAATGCCAGTAGTTTTTGGACATACCGATTTCAACCATTACTGTATGTCGTTTTTGAGCTATCATTGCAGTTTAGTTCGATTAACCCTGTCAAAATGATCGGACACAAATACATGTCACGAACATATAAAAATGAATATACCTATCGAATCCGAACATGTTTGGAAAATTTTCTCTGCCTTTAATGCGAACTTCCGACTATCCTATATGTTCGCCTATATGTTCGCAAAGCTCCATGTAATGGTTTGAATGTTCGAATGTAATGAACTATTGATAGGCTCTGATAAGCGGTAAAATGTTCACAAATTAGGACCCTTTAATACTTCGGAATGAATTGCGAAACTATACCTATCAAATTCGGGATAGACAGAAATTGGGGTGGTCATTTCGGATGGGATAACAATATCGATTGATTGTCAAGTATCGATTATCGATTGATCACGTGATCGTAGCAGTAAATGGGCGTCGCCAATGAATTTGGCGTGCCAGAAAACCTCAATTTGGTCATCCCATTTTGTTTTTAGCTACTTCTAGTGAGATGCTGAAAACTGATAAAATAGTGATCAATCGATATTTCGAGATCGATTATTTTTGAAATAGCAAAAATCGCCACAAATTTTATTACAGATTCTGAAAGCTCATGATGTCAGCTTTCAAACGCTGCATAGCACACATCTGAGTGAGGTAGCCCCCCAGAGAAACTCTCATTTCAGTGAAAACTGACAAAATCGTGATCAATCGATTTTTCGGGATCGGTAATTTTTGAAATAACAAAAATCGCCACAAATTTTATTACAGATTCTGAAAGCTCATGATGCCAGCTTTCGAACGCTACATAGCACGCATCTGACTGAGGTAGCCCCCCAAAGAAACTCTCATTTCAGTGAAAACTGACAAAATCGTGATCAATCGATATTTCGGGATCGGTAATTTTTGAAATAACAAAAATCGCCACAAATTTTATTACAGATTCTGAAAGCTAATGATGTCAGCTTTCGAACGCTGCATAGCACGCGTCTGACTGAGGTAGCCCCCCAGAGAAACTCTCATTTCAATGAAAACTGACAAAATCGTGATAAATCGATATTTCGGGATCGATTATTTTTGAAATAACAAAAATCGCCACAAATTTTATTACAGATTCTGAAGGCTCATGATGTGAGCTTTCGAACGCTGCATAGCACATGTCTAAG
Source organism: Sabatieria punctata (assembly GCA_030248155.1). Lineage (NCBI taxonomy): Eukaryota > Metazoa > Nematoda > Chromadorea > Araeolaimida > Comesomatidae > Sabatieria > Sabatieria punctata. The sequence goes on along the minus strand of JASANB010007352.1, from coordinate 189,130 downwards.
CGAGGTAGCCCCCCAGAGAAACATTCATTTTTGTTTGGTGTGTTTTCGAGTTTTACTATGGAAAATGGCCAGATCGAAGAGAACCGCTGATGGCCATTGCTGGCTACCCGGAGGGAGTTGGGCAGAACTGTTTTAGGGTTTTACTTTGAGGTCATAGGGATGTCCAACGCACACCATACCGGCCGATTCCGCCGACCCCCCACTTTACATGTCTGCCAGATGGCTGCCTGATTTCGGTTGGCAATGACAATTAAAGCGTTTTTATAATTTTTTGCTGTTTATAGCTCTAAAACGCTGTTTGTCAGCGTAAAAAGCGATTTTCAGAGCTTTTTGAAATTCCCCCTCGGCGCCCTACCTAACCCCTCCCCCACGCCGGCCTGGACCTGTTACATGTATATTTTAAGATAATAGTTGTCGTTCTCCAGTAAAGCACAGAGAATGTGTGCAGTTTTACATCTAATGTGAAGCATCAGAGGTGGTTGTGTTGCAGAAGTGCTGCACAGTCTGTCCGCCCTCAACACCCGCGAGCAGCAAGGCGAGTTGTTTGTGTGTGAGCAGTGCCAAGAAGCAGTGAGAGAGCAGCAGTTGTGGCACTGCGTCACTTGTGCTTCTACCCATTTTCAGGTCAGTCTCTGCAGATATGTAACAGGTCCGGGCAGGGGTTTGAATGCCAGGTGACAGACAGTTCGCCCGCTGAGGGATTCATAATTCCAAGCAACTTCAAAATGCTTGTAAATACTGAAAGGAAAGTGGAGGGAGGTCTTTACTAGTAGTCTGATACACAACACACGCACACTCAAACGCACACACACACACACACACACACACACAACCACTCGATAACTTGATACTACAAACCATGCATGTGCATGGGGTGCCCAGGGGGGACAGGGGGGGCGAAAATAAAAATCTACCAAACGTTGCCAGACGCTGTTAGAAAGCCTCCAGATGCGTTTTTAAGAGTCCTTGCCAAAAAAAGTCAGGCAATGAGCGGCCGATGGAATTTTTTGACCCCCCATTTTTATTGGCTCATTTGAATTGCCCTATTATGAAACCCCCACAGCCGCGTCGGTTTCGCTCTGGCCGCACTCAAACCGGAGTAATGGTTTGAAGAAGGGTGCTGCACCGGATCTCCCAGATTTGGCTCCTCGATGCTCTTTCAACTGCTGTCAAATTGGCAGCTTTCGAGATAGCACCTTGAAATTGGACCCACTTATACAGATTTTCCCGCTCTTTCAAACGCAATACAGCACAACCGAATACGATGAAAACTGCCGGATTCAGACGCGATTTATTAAAGTTCGGGGGACCCAAAATAGACGTGTCTTTCAATTGAAAGAAGTGCCTATGTGGCAACGAGCTCCAGAGCTGATATTTTCAACATAAGTTGACCATGTAAGGATGTATCAAAACCTACAGGCAAACCCACCGATTCGGCTTTGTTTGGGAGCTGTGCAGCTTTGAAGATGACCCTTTTGATCACGATTTTTAGGCATGACAAGCAAATGTAGATCAATTACTCTTTGTCGAAGGCACCTAGAGAGCTGTCACTTGCAACCCATACAAAACGGACATGCTCTTTCAGAATATCAGCTTCATTTGCCTGTCCAGTTCTTCAGTCCCAAGTAATTTTCACATTTTCATGTGTATGCTGAATCTGACCGAATTTCCGATACCATCTAACTAGGCTGGTCACTACTCCTGTAGTTTCTGGTTAATCAACCTGAAATTTATCACGATTGTGCAGAATTTCCCGCTCTTTCAATTGATTCACTCGCCGCATCAATCGGATGCTCAGTTCAAATGTTATATCTGATTGTTTACAAATACGTTTTCTGCAGTGCAACCCTGGCTCGCATCATCGATTAACTTTGCTCAAAAGCTCTGCTTGCTTGGCTTTTGCTTGGCTTTGTCTACTCTTACAGAAAAGCTCAATAGATCTTGTACACCTATAACGTACGCAATATGCAAGCCTAAGCGCTGCAGGATTTTGGCCCATGTTTTCTGGTGACTCTTTTGCTAGAGGTGGTTACGCCTTGCGCCCTTGATGCTTAAAGTGCACAAGAAGCTGCAGTTAGCTATAAATTGCCATCGATCAAGACATGTGTTACGGCGGTGGTAGAACTGGCACAGTAATGACTGGAGGTGGTAAGTCAGGCCATTGTCGTTACTCTTAGAGTCAAACGTTGCTAAAGTACTCTCAAAGCGCAGTACTAAAATCTGCTTTTGTAAGTAGAAGCAAACTTCAGTAAAACTTTGTATGGGCAAAACTGGGCAAGAAAATGCGACAACGAATTATACAAAAGCCTTTCCTGCTATGATCTTCTTACGCTTCTTTGCATAAAGCGCAACGTACCCAACCTCGAGTGGTTGGAGTTTTTTATGCATATCTCGTTCTTGAAGCTGTGTAAATGAATTGCCATGTTATATTATTTTTCTGCTATTTTTAACTCAGTTATGACTCAGTGTTTGAACGTTCGAAATATACTATGTAACAAAACAATACACTTACAGCGCACTTACTTTTATCAATAAATTCTTGCTAGTATGGAGACTCTAAATGTACTACAGCATGTAAATTTTATTCAACAAAATTTACTTAAAGGTAAAGCGGTTGTGGTCGTGCTATATAAGCTGGTGTCCTATTGGCGTTTTCTATAAGTGTAGACAAAGCCTTGCACTTTTGAGCAAAGTTAATCGATGATGTGTCCCAGGGTTGCACTGCAGAAAACGTATTTGTAAACAATCAGATATAACATTTGAACTGTGCATCCGATTGATGCAGCGAGTGAATCAATTGAAAGAGCGGGAAATTCTGCACTATCGGGATAAATTTCAGGTTGATTAACCAGAAACTACAGGAGTAGTGACCAGCCTAGTTAGATGGTACCGGAAATTCGGTCAGATTCAGCATACACATGAAAATGTGAAAATTACTTGGGACTGAAGAACTGGACAGGCAAATGAAGCTGATATTCTGAAAGAGCATGTCCGTTTTAGTATGGGTTGCAAGTGACAGCTCTCTAGGTGCCTTCGACAAAGAGTAATTGATCTACATTTGCTTGTCATGCCTAAAAATCGTGATCAAAAGGGTCATCTTCAAAGCTGCACAGCTCCCAAACAAAGCCGAATCGGTGGGTTTGCCTGTAGGTTTTGATGCATCCTTACATGGTCAACTTATGTTGAAAATATCAGCTCTGGAGCTCATTGCCACATAGGCACTTCTTTCAATTGAAAGACACGTCTATTTTGGGTCCCCCGAACTTTAATAAATCGCGTCTGAATCCGGCAGTTTTCATCGTATTCGGTTTTGCTGTATTGCGTTTGAAAGAGCGGGAAAATCTGTATAAGTGTGTCCAATTTCAAGGTGCTATCTCGAAAGCTGCCAATTTGACAGCAGTTGAAAGAGCATGAAGGAGCCAAATCTGGGAGATCCGGCGCAGCACCCTTCTTCAAACCATCACTCCGGTTTGAGTGCGGCCAGAGCGAAACCGACGCGGCTGTGGGGGTTTATTAATAGGGCAATTCGAATGAGCCAATAAAAATGGGGGGTCAAAAAATTCCATCGGCCGCCCTCATAAGGGAGCTTGCCTGACTTTTTTTGGCAAGCACTCTTAAGCTACGGAAATCAATTTTGGCAACTACGCAACTACGCACCCTTCCTCCAGGCAACTACGCACCAAACCCAAAATTTTTTCAAATTTTCCTGGAAAATTTCAATTTTTTGACAATGTTTCTGTCAAAAAAAGTGGTTTTTGGGCAATTTTTTGTCGAAAATTTGATTTTTACTGCAAATTTCTGAATTTTATCCGAAAATTTCGAATTTTTCGAGAAAGTTTTAAGGCAAAAAATTTAAATTTCCCGCCAAAATTTGAATTTCCCGCCGAAAATTTGCACTTATATCCAGGCAACTACGCACCGAGACCTGGCCGTACCCCCCTGAGCGGCCGACCATGCACATGTAATGTATGCTACAAACACTCACACTGAATCACATATTCTTTCAATACGTTTTTGCACATTATATTTATTTAATAATATGGCTACATGTGCTGCCCTCAAGCCTCAGCTACCCCCTCATGAATTTTTAGGAAGAATTTTTAATAGAAAATTGTGGTAAAAGTACGCCTAGGTACATTATTCATATTATTTGTCAATTTCTTTGGATTTTGCCAAGCCCGGTTCGTCAAATTTTTACACAATAAAACCACATACCCCACTCCGGAATTTTCTGGCCCATGTATGACTGTAATTGGGTTTTGTAGTACTGTAGATCAGTAGTGTTGTGTATTTAGAATTTGATGTGCTCCAACTGTGGTCTGAAGGAACACAATGGTCACGAACTGGTGGAATTGACCGAACTGAAGGAAAGAACTAAAACCGCCATCGAAGCCGTCCGCGTCAGACGTAAACAGGTGGAAGATGAATGTGTGCAGCAGGTGAACACACAGAGCTCTCACATACACGACTGTCTCACCACCACTCTACAGGTATTATTTTCCCTTTCTTCTATTACAATCAGGCACTTAACGCCGTTTATGGTACCGACACCATCCATATTACCCCCCGTTCGGCGACTGTCGTGGTACCATGCCATATATGGTGCCCCTACCCATGGCCATGGGCGCCGGTACCATGTTATGGTACGAAATCTGAACAGAGTTGTACACCTTATGGTACCGGTATCGGTATCAATGCGAAGGTAAGGGTACCATATCCGGCGAGTGAGTCCATACTATGGTACCGCAACAGGCCCCAAATGTGGAGGTACCATGGTGCCGATACCATTTTTGTTACCACTACTACCCTAGGTACCGGTGCCATAAACGGCGTTAAGTGCCTGACTGTATTAGACTGGTTTTACATTCTACCATACAAAACAGGCTCTACTACTGAAGTGTTCAGGTTTTTTAAAATTTAATTTCGAAATCACGCCTTTTTAAGGGAACACAAACCCTATTTGAGCAAATCGATCAAGTTTTTGAGAATTTTCGCCTGAGACGCCGAGAGAACGATAAAACCATACGTGGGCCGCGGAGGGTGAGGGGTTTACCCCTTCGGCCGGCCATACCCCCTCCCGCCCCCCCCCCCTCCCGGAGGGAGAAAGTTTTCGCTTATTTGAGGCAAAATAGGCGTTTTTTTTAGTTTTTTCCGTCCCCGAGATCTCCAGACCCCCTCCGGATTTTTTCGGTCCATGTACGGATAAAACATATACATACATATTAAGAACACAAAGCCATCGTAAGAACGAACTGTTTTAGTACAGTCAGGCCATACATGGGCCGGAAAAATCCGGAGGGGGGTAGGGGGGGGTTGGAGACCTCGGGGCGTGGGTGGGTCCCCCGAAAAAAGGCCAAAAAACGCCTATTTTGCCTTAAATATGCGAAAATTTGAGGGGGGTGGGGCCGAGGGGGGATGGCCGGCCGAGGGGGAGGGGTATACCCCCTTACCCCCCCGGCCCATGTATGAGTCAGGCACTTAACGCCGTTTATGGTACCGACACCATATAAGGTGCCGGTGCCATATATGGCACCGGTACTGTAGGTAGTGGTACCATATATGGTACCGTCACCATATGGTACCCTCACGTTCGAGGTCTGTTGTGCGGTGGTACCATATATGGTACCGGCACCATATATGGTACCTCTCATACATGTAACAGGTCATCCGCCGAGGGGTGGAGGGGGGTGGGGGGGTCTGGCGCCGGCCCGGGGGGGGGGGGGGGTCTGAGCCAAAATTTTGGGGGAGGGGGTGGGCACTAAAAACGCTCAAAAATCGAAAAAAATCGCAATTTTTTTGCCAAAAATTGCCAAAATCGCTAATTTGGACTGAAATACAGCTAAAAAGTGCTGTTTTGCAGCCGATTTTGGCAATTTTTGTGTCTGAAAGTGTAAAAAATTGCAAAAATTTGCTCGAAAATTTACTTGCCAGAAAAATCGGAGGGGGTCGGTGAAATCGTCTTGGGGGGTCCCTAATCCGGGGGGTCTGGCCTAAGTCGGGTGGGGGGCAGACCCCCCAAACCCCCCTGTTACATGTATGGTACCCCTACCTTCGCGTTGTTACCTACCGGTACCGGTACCATTATGGTACCACTCCGTTCAGATTTCGAACCATATATGGTAGTGGTACCATATGGTACCGTACCCATACATGTAACAGGGGGGTCTGGGGGTCTAACCCCACTCGAGTTAGGCCAGACCCCCCCCCCCCGAGACGATTTTTCCGACCCCCCATTTTCTGGCAAGTAATTTTTTGAGCAAATTTTTGCGATTTTTTGCAATTTCAGACAAAAATTGCCAAAATCGCCTGCAAAACAGCACTTTTTAGCTGTATTTCAGCCCAAATTAGCGATTTTTGGTAAATTTTAGCCAAAAATTGCGATTTTTCTCGATTTTTGAGCGTTTTTTAGTGCCCACCCCTCCCCCAAAATTTTGGCCCAGACCCCCCGGCCGTCGCCAGACCCCCCCCCCCCAACCCCCCTCCCCCATCGGCGGATGACCTGTTACATGTATGACCGTACCATATATGGTACCAGCACCATATAATAGTACCGGCACCCATGGCCATGGGTAGGGGTACCATATATGGTACCACTACCCTCGGTGCCGGTACCATATATGATACCGGCACCTTGGTGTCGGTACCATAAACGGCGTTAAGTGCCTGACTGTATTATCTATCATTTGTGTTGGTTGGTTTTTATCTTTCTCCAAGATCTTTCCTTTTCTTATCCAAGGCTGTAGGAAAAAACCGAGGAACAAAACCGACCCAACAGCCCTCTTGAGAACTGGTTGCGGTTTGGTAGGCATATTAGAAGAATTTTCTTATTTTTTATAGGATATTTTGTCAAACCAAGTGACAAAGCTGGACAGCGCCAATGTCCACGCGTTTTTGCCACTAACCACATAAAAATGTTTCACGCAGCTTATTTGCGAAGGCATCTTCGAAATGATCCTAATTTCCTTTTTACTCCTGCTTTTAATTAACGGTGCCAATTCCCCAAAACACGTTCAACCTGAGAGAGAGGTGACGTGTTTTCCACAAGTTGGGCGGTTTTCGCGTAAAAGTGTCTTCAAGCTTTTTTCCTGCCAGCATCGGATCGACGGTGCATTTGTGCGTGAAAAGTGGTGAGTGGGATTATTCTATTATTATCGATTAGAAAGTTGCAGGCGTTGAAGGCGCAAAGCGAACAGATGTTCCAAGCTGTGCTGGACAAATTACAACAGCCTACGGTGTGCAGCCCCGGTCTGTTGCTGGAAAGTGTCCGAGAATCGGATCAGATCCAATGCCATTTTGACCAGTTGTGTTCGCACCTCGCAAACCAGCAAATGGCGACATTGCGTCAGTTACAGGTGATCTTTTCTCAATGCCATGCATGTACCAGCTCATCCGCCGAACCGGGTTGCGATTGGCTTGAGCCAGCTTATGAATTGACATTCTAGAAGCATTTTAAGTATTACAGCCCAAATTAGCCATTTTTGATGAGATTTAACGGTAAAATAGTGCCTGACCTCCTCCCTAGAATTTGGGCTCAGACCCCCGTCCCCCTTCGGCGGATGACCTATTACATGTATGCCGACACCTGTCCGTAAAAACTAATACCACCTCTGGCCCATGTATGCCAAAATTGTTGAGGGGCTAAGGTGGTCTGAGAGGACTTTGTGATGTGGCTGAGCTTGTAAAGTGCTGTTGCAGGAGTGCTTGAATGCTGTCTTTGAGTCAGCCAACCACAGATCGAGTAGTATGGTTGAGGTGACTGTGCCTGATGCTCTGTTGAGCAACGATCGCAGACGGAAACTGAAGGATTCTCCAGAATCGTCTAGAAAAACTCTGATTGCCACGTCTCCGGTCAGTGCCAGCGCTGCCTGTGAGACGAGGTATGACCATCCGTATCAACCCTGTCTATACTAAATTCTTCCAAAACATGTGGGAGGACAGCGCCCGCTTTGCCCTTATCTGCATACATGTAACAGGTCATCCGCCGAATGGGGGGCTGGGTTCTGGCGCCGGCCGGGGGATCTGAGCCCAAATTTTGGGAGGGGGTTGGGCACTAAAAAACGCTCAAAAATCGTAACAAACTGCAATTTTTCCCCTAAAAATCGTCAAAAATCGCTAATTTGGGCTCAAATACAGCTCCCTGATTTTTGGGCACCAATCACCCATACATGGGCCGGAAAAATCCGGTGAGGGGTATGGAGACATCGGGGGTCCCAAAAAAGTCCAAAAAAACGCCTATTTTGCCTTAAATAAGCGAGAATTTTTCTCCCTCCGGGAGGGGGATGCGCGAGGGGGGTAGAGTTGTAAAAAAATTTTTTAAAGCCAAAAAAAAGCTTTTTTATGAAAATTTTTCATTTCGAAGTTTTTTTCAAAATTTTTTCCTTGCATGAAATATAGCTTGTATGAGATGCAAGGATGCATCAGAAGCAACTTTAAATACAAAAGCTGATACTTTGGTTCAAACATAGTGCTACAGCCTGAGAGTCGATATTCTACCTGCAGCATTGCTCACAGAGTGACTGCTGCCCTTCAAAACCTATTTTTAGGCTTAGAATAGGCATGAAATTGATAGAACTGCACTGCTAATGTTTATCTGAGGCTAAATTCTGCGATTTCTTCCGAAATTTCCATACTGTGAATAAAATAAAAAATTTTTGAAATGGGCCTTCAAAAAAAGCTTTTTTTAAAAAAAAACCTTGTTTTTTTTAAAATAAGCCTAACAACACTAGAGGGGGGTATGGGCCGGCGAGGGTGAGGGGTATACCCCATTACCCCCGGCCCATGTATGCAACCACCAACTCCCTTATGCAAAAATGTGTGTCTCACAGTCTGGCACTTAACGCCGTTTATGGTACTGGCACCATGTACCACCACAGTCCCCGAACGTGGGGAGTACCATATATGTGGTACAGACATGGGCAAAGGGGGGCTGAGGGGGGTTGGCCCCACTCAGCCGGCCGCTACCCGTTCAGTAATTTTTTGGAAGAATTTTGTATAGAAAGTTATGATAAAAATATGCTTGAATTAGGTGTAAATGAGCTCAGAATTGCTTATTTTAACTTATCTTAATGTCAAATAAGCCAAAAACCTTGATTTTAGCCAAAAATCGGACTTTTTGGCTTATCACCCCCTCAGGCGCTTCTACCCCCCTCAGCCGAAATGCTAGCCCATGTCTGATGTGGTAGCGGTACTATATGTGGTGCCGGTCCATATTTGGTGCCAGTAGCGTAGGTACCGGTACCATATGTGGTGCCAGTACCATAAATGGCGTTAAGTGCCAGACTGTCTCAGTTAGGCCCTACTCCTGTTGTGCTATGTAGACGGCTGGTGATTGTTCTGTATTGTAGCGTTTGCCAGTCGGTGAGTAGGGCGAGTGTGATGGAAGAAATTGCCACTACATCAGTCTCCAGCAACCACGGCCCAGTCGTACTAAGCACAGCGCCTCCAGGAAGAAGAGTGGCAGTGGCCAGACGAAGACTCCCAACCTCAGATGCTGCTGATGGCACTGCACTGCTACAGAACTCAGCTGACCCTTGAGTACTGGTTCTGATCTCCCACTTTTATTGCTACACATGTACTGTACAGTCCGTATTGAATTGTAGAGCATATTCGATTGAGACCTTTATAATGTGCTGCTGCTTGTAATAATGGTAATATTCATGGTGTAATACAACTAGTCTACTTTCTACATGGAAGTCCACAAAAGTCGGATGCTTATGGACTTGGCTCAAATATTGTATGCAAGTACACGTCTTGTCAGGAAGAATTTTCCATCAAGAATCAAGTTAATCAAATGGTTATTCACAGAATAAACTGTTGTAAATTAACATTATGTACAGTAAGACATGAGGGATTGCACGAAAAATTGTTGTAAATTAATTTTGGTTTAGTACTTTAATGAATTGTTCCTGACCCGGCCCCGACCACATCCCTAGACTAGCTAAGCTACACATTTTTTCAAGCTTCGTTAATAGAACAATTACAGTCAGGCACTTAACGCCGTTTATGGTACCGGTACCTAGGGTAGTGGCATATACAGTATAGATCAAAAAAATTGTCCCATCGCTTTTTCCGCCTTCAGTCAAACGTTTCGTTCTCAGTCACTTCTTTAACGATTTGCCTCAAATTTTCAGCAAAAATTAACAACATGGTTGGCTAATTATTCTGCAAGTTTAGTTGCCAAAATTCCGACTCATACTGGTTTTATGACCCGAAAACTAGGAATGAGGGTGGTCCACGCAAATTTAATTTTTTTCGGTAATACATGGAGTACAGGCCTGAAACTTGCAGGAATGATTGGTGTTGCTATTGGGCATAACATACTAAGCGGGCAGCCCTGTAGCTCAAAGGGCACTAAAATGGGGGAATTTCAAAAACATGACGAAATATGACTGTTCTTCGTAAAACCGGCAAAATGACGATTCTAAAGATTTTCAATTTACAAAAAACGCTGCAGGGATGGTTACTATGGTGTGGAACAGAGCTTAAATATCAGGTTCATTTATTTGTCGAACTTCCTGCTACAATCTATGTTGATTAACAACAGATTCAGTGCGTTGATTCTAGAAGGTGCAGATTTCTTAACTATGGGATTTTCACTCATGTTTTTGAAATTCCCCCATTTTAGTGCCCTTTGAGCTACAGGGCTGCCCGCTTAGTATGTTATGCCCAATAGCAACACCAATCACTCCTGCAAGTTTCAGGACTGTACTCCTTGTATTACCGAAAAAAAATAAATTTGCGTGGACCACCCTCACTCCTAGTTTTCGGGTCATAAAACCAGCACGAGTCCGAATTTTGGCACTAAACTTGCAGATTATTTAGCCAACCATGTTGCTAATTTTTGCTGAAAATTTGAGCCAAATCGGTAAAGAAGTGACTTTGAACGAAACGTTTGAGTGAGGGCCGAAAAAGCGATGGGACAATTTTTTTGATCTATACTGTATACCACCACAGTCCCCGAACATGGGGTACCATAATATGGTGCCACTAGCCTAGGTACCGGTACCATATATGGTGTTGGTACCATAAACGGCGTTAAGTGCCAGACTATATTACGCTAACAACCAACTCGGATTGTGAGCAGTTTATCGCTATGTAGTACGTAGGTTATGTTCACAACTGATTAATCAGATTCAGCTTGATCTGCTTCTCAATCTGCCAGTCAACTTGGTCCACTCGAGTCCTCCAATCCTCTCCAATCAATTCTCTGGCCTCCACCCAAACAGAGTTCAGCTCTCGCAACTGCTCAAAACTAAGCACATCGTTTGAATCTCCCGCCAAAATCTCCAACCCATTCCATGCAATCATAGCCCCATTGTCTGAGCACAAATACGCATCGGGACAGACAAGTTTGTAGTTGTAATGGGACAAAACGTAAGCCAAACCTCGTCTGATATAGTCATTAGATGCCACCCCTCCAGATAAGACCAATACCCTGGGATTCCCTGAATCAGGGGAAGGCATCCAATTTTTGTAACGACAAACTTCAATAGCCCTCTGCGTTTTCCGAGCCAACTGTCTGAATACTGCGTGTTGAAAGAGAAAACACAGTTCAGCGAGGTTGGTCAACAATTGAGAACCTTTCAGAGATTGTCGCTTTTCCTCCTTTTCAATCAAATCCAGTGCAGATACCTTGATTCCACCGAAATTGAAGTTACAGTCAGCTTCCATTGGGAAGTAAGGCGTGAATTCCAAGTCAGGCATGCTCTTGCATTGCGACGCCAGAATTTCTATGGCTTGTCCACCGGAAATACTCTCAAACTCTGGACTCAGATTTTTCAGTCTCAATCTCCTGGCGATTTTGTCCAGAACTTCACCAGCTACGCATTTATCGATAGCAGAACCCAGTAACTTGAAGTCATTTGGGCCATTGACCAAGGTTAGAAGTGAATGACCGCCAGAAATTAGCAGACAGAGGTAGGGAAAGTCTATTTGGTCGCTCAGTCTCGGGGTGAGTGCATGCGCACGCATATGATGCACTTTGACCAGAGGTTTCTGCCATTTTTGGCAGATTTTTAGTGCATATTCGGCGCCCACTAGCAGACAGATAGCTAGGCCTGGTCGTGTCGAAACAGCCACGGCGTCTAGATCGCTGAATGTCAATCCTATAGGCCAAAGTGTACCGGACAGAGAAAATTGAACAAAAAGTTAACAGGTACCAGATTTATCCATGCACTGAGTGACCACTTTATCGATTGATTGCTTGTGCCAAAGACACGCCGCTGCCGGAGCCACGCCGCCGTACAGTCGGTTGTGATTGGCTAATTGGGATTCGCAGGTCATCGAGAGGATTTGCTTCTTCTCCGTTACCACGGCCGCAGCCGTGTCGTCGCAACTGGTTTCGATCCCCAGCACGGTGCGAACAAACCGTTTGCTAGTAAGAAAATGACAGCGCCTCATCGATAACATGGTTTCGTTTCAGAGAATTTTTGCTCCTAAAAAGTAAACGATTACAGTAAGAAACTAAGATACAGTAATCCGAAATGATGTTTAGTTAAAGGTGAATCGTTTGAAAAGGCTTGCTCACTTTTTCGACACTGAAAGGATTCTTTGTCCAGTTCTGACTACGGTTTGACGGGCGTTTGGACGCTTTATTTTAATAGATACAGTAGTATAACAGACTGGCACTTAACGCCGTTTAGTTTATGGTACCGACACCATATATGGTGTCGGTACCTAGGCTAGTGGCACCATATATGGTACCCCTACTCATGGCCATGGATGCGTGCCGGCACCATATATTGTACCACTACCATAGAAGGCTAGTTTTGCTAAATTTTCTTACCCTGGTTTGGCAGCAGCCCAACCAGGCTCTTTCAAAGTTTTACAGCCCCTTGCAACAAATCCTGGATACGCCACTGGAGAAAACTCGCGGATTACAATCTTCTATGAAATTAAAGAAAAACATACAGTAGATCTCTCTTCAACACAAATTATTCATTATGTGCATCAGCATAAACCCATATCCCGTACCGGCAGACCGTGCACCAATTGGTGCACCGACAATTTTTCATCACGCAAAGCTCGGCCAAGTGATACAGTGATACACACGAAGTTATGGTGATACGATTACGCCATCTCTCAGTAGAACTGGTCGACGGGTTTCTGGTTAGATTCGCGGCTGAGATTGGCTTTCTTCTTCTCGATCTGTTCAGCTCTCATCTAGGCTTTGCAAGCCGAGGTAGATGTTTTTCTTCTCAATGGTCGTCGGTGTGGTGGGTGCTATCATCATAACAAATACATCGACCGGTCTTCGAAAACGCCCCAACCGGTGCTTGAGATGCTCAGGGTATGTGGTTTGAATCACAATGGAAACCTAACCTACAAAATCAACCCCAAGCATAGGGTGCGGTTAGGTGTTCAAACTGTAGTTCCTCCCACTTTGGTGTGCTCCCGAAAATTGACAAATACGCTTTTTCGAGTTTAAACGGTCTGGCGCAAGAGGCTAGCCCAAAACAAGTAGTAGTAGCCAGTAGTAGTTTTCGTGTAAAAATACAGTATGTATTAATATATAATTAGTAAAGTGCAATACCCGAGTTTGGTTTCCAGGGACGTTCGGTTCGATGGTCGTTTTCGGTTTGTTCACCACCCATAAACGGATGTTCCTCTGAGACGGATCATTGACACCCTGACCTGACTGTACTATGTTACCCCAAACACAAACATATTCATGTTTCAAAACATATACATAAAACATATGTTTTCAACTCTATTAGTCGTTGAGTATACACAGGTAGGTGTACTGTGGAATACATATATGTATATGTATATGTAAAAAATACATATTATGTATTATTTTCGGAATACATATATGTATATGTATATGTTTATGTATTCCTCAGAGAATATGTTTAAGTATATGTATTCTGAGGCCACTATGTATTTAAAATACATATTTGAAAATACATATTGAATTTCTGATGAAATGCTGCATTTTCAAGTCTCAGCCTGCCATCCATAGCATGAAATTACATATTCTTAGGATGCCAATGTTTGAATTTGCTCCAGTGGTAGAAAAACCACAGATTTGGTGTTTTAATTAAGTAATACCATCACCGTGTAAAGTGGTGTGAGGTGACCAAAATGAGTTCTAATGAGGGAACATTTAGATTTTCAAATTCAATGGATAAATGGCAGGAGAAAAATGCTCATTTCTTTTGCTAGTTGACCTAGAAGAAATTATTGGCCATTGCGGTTTCAAAAACAAAGTTGATTGCACAGGTCTCCCATACAGAAAATGACTGACTGTACGTGGAGGATTTTTAACAGAACTTAAATGTGGAAATTATTGCTAATTTGACTAAAATACTGAATCAATTTCATGCCAATCAGGTCCAAGCGTAGACCCTTTCTAATTTCAGTCACAAACAACTCTTTTAGCAGCATTTTTCAACTTAAAACCTGGCTTTGAAAAAATATGTATAATATGTATTTTATGTACATATTTTTTGAAAAAATACATATACATATTATGTATATGTATTTGTCATCGGAAAACATATACATATATGTATATGTTATGTATTCCACAAATTCAATATTTTGCCAACAGTAGGTGATTTTTAACGAGCGCCTACCGTAAAACTATTGCTCATCTAGAGTAAGTACTGTTGTTTGGTATTGGATTTTCTTAATGTATACTGTATGTGTATGTATTTACACATTTACTGTCAAATGTGTATGGTAATTTTAATTTGTGTATACACATTCAATAAAGGAATGTGTATTTTTGTGTGCATTTGTGTATGTGTATTGTACAGAAAATGCAAATTTTTCGTACATTTTGAGCCACAAATGCTAGAAAAATCAAATCTCTGCTTCAAAACAAGGATAGATTTGACATTGAGTTACTTTAGGCCATTTAAAGGCTTTATGATAATATCAACTGTTTATTACTGCAGGAAAAAACAGCGAAATTTTAGGATTCTGTTCCAAACTTTATCGACTTTTGCCGATCAAATACACATACACAAAAATACACATTGTGACAGCTGTTTGTTTATAGTAATGTGTATTGGCATTTTGAATGTTTATGTGTATACACATTCAAAAAAACAAGGTGTATTTTTGTGTATGTAAATGTGTATGTGTAAGAGATAGAGATGAGATGAGATGAGTCTGGGCTAGATGTCAGTCGGTCATTGAGCGCCCAGAAAAGGCAATAAGCACCAAAGCGTGCTAATCTTCTGATGGGGCAAAGGTCCTGGTGGAGTTGTTGTGGTTAATCCCCTCTACCCTCATTAGTTCACCTTTTCTTTTGCCTTCCTTTTATTCTACCACTTCCTCCTCTAGGGTCTTGTTTAGTCAGGTATTTGTGGCCTTATTTCGATTCTTACTAATAAACTAAAACCTTCTAATTCTATTTCTTGCCATCGGGTCGACTGATTGGATGTTCGGACTAATGTGCTCGTACATCTATATTCGCTGTAGTACTACCCGATAGAAGTAGAGATGTTTTTATTGATTTCGATTTATTTACAGCATACCAGTATAAAATTTACAGTTAATTATCTGATTACGGTAGTTGTGTATTTCCTTTATATTGTTATAATTTTTGTTCTGATACTTTTGTACTGTTATTTCCAGCTGCCTTGAGATAATTAACATCACCATTTCAGAAAAAAATGCTGCTTGAAAACCTTTCGGAAAATCCATCGCTAGACTAGGCTCTAATTTTTTCTCGAAACTGTAGCGGAAAAATAAGCCCGCCTAATCGACCACCCTTGCATTTTTAATCATTGCCTTGGCTTCCAGGTAGACCTATTTCCTCAGAGAATTTCAATTTGTAGTCTTAGTTTGTAGTTAAAAATTTTCGCGAAAATAATTTGTGGTCTTAGTTTGTAGTTGTCAAATTCAGGTTAAAAAATATGTAGTTTTAGTTTGTAGTCAGGTTACCAAACGTCAGAAATACGATATTACTGCAAATTTTTGCCAATTGAACAATCAGTCATAGAAATGCCTTGCAAAAATAATAACCGAAAGCCTATTAATTGTTTTTTCTGTGAAAAAATCGCCTTTTCTAATAGATATTTTTGGACACAAACAGACGGTATTCAATGTTTAACAGAATTCCAATGCTGAACATTTGGTATTTTTTAAAAATAGAATGAGATATTTTTTAAAAAACTAAGACAAGAAAAAACACGAACGAATGTGCAAAAGTCAATGATGTGGTCACCTTTGTTTGAAAATTTATGGGGGTGAAAAACCGGGAAAATTGGAGAAACGATATTTCTAACACTTTACATGAAAAATAGTTTCGTTCTTGGTATTTGGTAAGCTTATCATAAGCTCAAGGCAGCTCAAAGGCCGATTGGGGACTCAATTTATATAAAATTACAATAAAAAATCGGAAATTTTCCAAGAAAAATGACTACAAATTGACTACAAATTCGCAAATTATGAAAAAGTAGTTTGTAGTCAATTTGTAGTCAGCCAAAATAATATGTAGTCTTAGTAAATTTGTAGTCTTGATGACGTCATAATCGCCGAAAATATGTAGTTTGTAGTTAGTAGTTTGTAGTACTACGAATTAGGTCTACTTCCTGTTAACTGGAGGCTCAATTTTATAGTACGCCCGCTCAATTCTGCTCATAACGGAACAAGCTTTTACCCACTCTTTTAGTAGTAGGGAAATCACTACTTGCGCATATTAATGTTTGAAGTGGCGATCTTTTTTGGCTAAATTTTCGTTCAAAACGGGATAGAGTCCTGGGATTTGGACGAATCTTCTTATATTTATGCTTAATCGATAGCAAATTATCATATCTGCCTACGATTTTGTGCAAAGATGGATATGCCAATGGGCTCGAACATACATGTAACAGCTCCGGGCCGACCAGGGGGGAGGGGGGTAGGGGGGGTTTCCTCAGGTGGGGGTCGAGGGGGTCCAAAATTTCAAAAAGCTCCAAAACGCTTGGAAATGCGTTTTTAGCACGTTTTTTCCAGTAAGGAGGCTAAAAATCGCTATTTTAAGGTGCCAAATGGCGTTTCAGAGTTAAAAATAAGCAAAAAATTACAAGTTTTAGTAGTTTGAAGTGGCCTGGTTGGGCTTCTGCCCGACCAGGGCGAGAAAATTTTGAAAACTTAGCATTCAAAAACGCATTTAAAAGGCATTCTGAGCCACTTTGTTAGTACTGTAGCCACTACTAGTACTTGTATTTTTGGGTCGGGGGGGGGGGTCCCTTAACTTGCTCGGGGGGGGGGTGAGGGGGGGGTTGGCCTTTTCAGCAGGGGTAACCCCCCAAACCCCCCTAGTACATGTATGGGCTCGAATGGTACGACTGATTTAGTCATTAGTTGATGCAACAGCGCAATTTTCTCTCTTGTTTTAATCTGTTATTCAAGGATCCTTGTCAGTAAATGCACAGCAATATGCGCCTAAGGTAGACCTACTCACATGGCAAAATTGGTAGCTATCTTTTAAAAAATGACTAAAAATGTTTTGATTTTCGATATTTTTAATAGTTTTGAAACGAGCTAAAGTGCTAGGGTTTCGGTCCCACACTTATTAATTGTACTTGTTACGTAGCTATAGCAGTTGTCCAGCTATCCGCACCTCCGGGCTAATGTACATCTCAGCGGTTGACTTCAATTTTATGGCAAGTTTTCTTAGTTGTTTCCAGGTGTAATCAGCCGCTAATCGATGAAATATGATGATTACGACGCGTAATCTAAAGCATGGCCATTATCTAAAGTACCTTGCAATGATTAGGTTGTTGTTATTTGGTGTTTAAAATAATAATCAAGAGTTGAAAAGCTTGATGCCACATTCGGCCATATTTGAAAAAAGATTTATAATTTGAGTACCACCGTTTTACAGGCCTGGTGGACTACAGGCCAAAAACGCGTAATCTAAGGTAGAGCTGAATATAACATGTAGTAATTAGATGTTGATGTGTAAAATAATAATCAGGACATCGCGAGCAGTCGTTTAATACCAAACGTTTTTATATTTTTATTAAAAATATACAAAATTATTGATCTCACATTTAAGTTAGAAAGAATTTTCGCGATCGCTGTTTTTCTAAAAACTCCATACGGTAGCTAACGAAGTCCATACGAAGACCGACGTTGGACGACGTCGTGTAATCGAAAGGTTTCACAATCCAACTCAGTCTATTTGCCAGTGTATTTGTTTGGCAGCGTTGGAAATCGGTGAGTTGTTGACCAAAGAGAGAGAGAGAGCGAAGAAAGAAGAAAGAAAGGTTGTCAAGCAACTGAAGAAGAAACGGCAACAAAGCTGCTGAAGAGAAGGCAATAGAAGATAGTGGAAAGAAGATGGGCAGCAGACTGTACGTGGGTCGTCTGTCCTACCGCGCCGACGAGAGGGATCTGGAGAACTTCTTTAGGGGCTACGGTCACATCAGAGACGTGGTCCTCAAGAACGGATACGGCTTCATTGTCAGTTCTTTGCTTAGCTCTTTTTTAATCTAGGCTTTTTCAAATTTTTATCAAGTTGCGCTGCTTGATTGTGAACAGTGAAAAAACAGTGATTAAAAAGGGATCAAAAACAAAAAAACGCAGATTTTTTACTGTGTCAACCGCGAAGCTCAACTCAACCAGTTTGAGTCAATGTTTTGTTGAATTAAAGATAAATAAATTCTTGAGAAGGATTGGAGAAACTTTCATTAAGATACTCTGCTCAGTTGCTGAGATTTTCCCTCAAAGTCGAAGAACTTTAACTTTAGGAAAGATTGAAAAGTTTCTATTTTAGCGCTATTTCTATAGGCATTGAGAAATAACAAATTTTACGTATTCGTTAATTTTTCAGGATGGGATCGAGCCTGGTCCACCAAATTTTAACGCACCAAATCTCCAATATTCTGGCACCTATGTTTCAACTTTCAGCTAATTTGGCCAGAATTTACGGAAATGGCAGTAAAACGAAATGTAATAATATTTTTGGGACACCCTGTAGTAAGGAAGCGATAGAAGAAGCCTAAAATTGTTGAATTAACTGGACGTTTAATCTGAATTTGATTAATAATGTTTTAGGAGTTGGACGACTATCGAGATGCTGACGATGCAGTCTACGAATTGAACGGACGAGAACTGATGGGAGAAAGGTATGTTCATTTTCATTAATTTACCGCACCTGTACTTAGGAAATTTGCCGTTACCCCTAGGCATAGCGATCGACCGGAATTCCGGTTCCGGTGCTGAAGGGTGCCTGTATGGTATGTGGGTATGAATGTCTAAAAGATTAGCGTGTTTTAGAGTGGTAGTGGAACACACGCGTCGCAAAGGTCCCTACGACTACTACAACCGCGGCAGTTACTATCGCAGCAACAGGTACGAATCCCGCCGTCCTATCTGGTTTGACAAGTAAGTCCACCAATCACTTTCGAGTGGGCGGAGTCTACTAATCGTCTTCCTCCAATTACAGATACGGACCGCCCACGCAGACGCGCTACAGACTGATTGTCGAGAATCTGTCGAGTCATTGTTCGTGGCAGGTAAAAAATTTGCATATTACTGCTCTGCTGTTCCTACGTTGCGTCGGCGCTGTTGTTGTAAAGTGAAAAAGTGGCTAGTTGAGGCTGATGACGTCATCCGCGCCATCTGATGACGTGCGCTGACGTAAGCAAAGGCCGAGGCGTCGTGTCACCACGCTCTGCTCGGCTGCTGTTTTGTGGTAAGACTAACTGAACCGCTCTATGTAAATTTTGTACAACCGATCGATCGGCTGGTCCCCCGCTTAGTCAGATCATAGTACGGTTAAAGGAAATTGTTTTGTAAAGACTCTTAATTGATTGTCTCTCTAATGCCCTTTCTACATTGCTTAATTTCAGGACCTCAAGGACATAATGCGCGAGGCCGGGGACGTGACGTATGCCGACGCCCATAGACGACACAATAATGAAGGGTAACTGACAGACTGCAGATTATTCTTCTGTTTATAGAGTGCCAACAATGCCAGAACTATCCAATTTAATTGTTTACACCTATAGAATGGTAAAAAAATTTTTTGAAGGCCAAGAAGCTTTTTTTATGAAAATTTTTCATTTCCAATTGTTTTTCAAAATTTTTCCTTGCATGAAATTTAGCTTGTAGGAGAAGGAAGGATGGATCAGAAGCAACTTTAAATACATGATACTTTGGTTCAAAGATAGTGTTACAGCCTGAGAGTCGATATTCTACCTGCAGCATTGCTCACAGAATGGCTATCTGAGCAAAGGGGGGCTGAGGGGGGGTTGGCCCCCTCAGGCTCTGACCTACCCCCCTCTCAACCGGCCGTTACCACCCAGGTATTTTTAATTGTTTATTTTTAATTTAATTGTTTACACCTATAGAATGGTAAAAAAATTTTTTGAAGGCCAAGAAGCTTTTTTTATGAAAATTTTTCATTTCCAATTGTTTTTCAAAATTTTTCCTTGCATGAAATTTAGCTTGTAGGAGAAGGAAGGATGGATCAGAAGCAACTTTAAATACATGATACTTTGGTTCAAAGATAGTGTTACAGCCTGAGAGTCGATATTCTACCTGCAGCATTGCTCACAGAATGGCTATCTGAGCAAAGGGGGGCTGAGGGGGGGTTGGCCCCCTCAGGCTCTGACCTACCCCCCTCTCAACCGGCCGTTACCACCCAGGTATTTTTGGAAGAATTTTGTATAGAAAAATGATAAAAAAGTATGCCTGGATTGGGTGTAAATGAGCTCAGAATAGCTTATTTTAACTTATTTTAATGAAAAATAAGCCAAAAAACCTTGATTTTAGCCAAAAATCTTACCACCTCCTCAGCCCCCCTCAGGCTTTCCTACCCCTCAGCCCCCCTCAGGAATTGAAAATTCTACCCCCCCCTCAGCCGATATGCTAGCCCATGTCTGCGTGGGGATACCATATACGGTACCGGTACCATAAACGGTGTTAAGTGTATATGTAAGCTGCAGACTTTTATGTGAAAAAGAGCATAAATTTGCAGAGTGGTGTATTTCGGTAGCAGGAGTGATATGGAGAGAGCGCTGGAGAAGTTGCAAGGCAAGGAGATAAACGGACGCGCCATCAAACTGGTTGACTCCAGGTACTCTCACTGCTTTTCTTGGCTTTTTTCTCCTCCCTTCTAACAGGTGCCGTCGCCAAAATACCAGTTCTAACTGTGTCCTCGCTGTAGTCAAAGCCTCCGTATTCCAGTCACGGACGTAACGCCATATAAGGTGCCGGTCGTACGTACATAGTAGACGATTGGCGGCAGACATGTAACAGCTCATCCCCTGAAGGGGGACGGGGTGGGGGTCTGGTGCTAGCCGGGGGTCTGAACCCAAATTTTGGAAGGGGTTTGGGCACTAAAAATGATCAAAAATCGCTGTTTCTCGGCTAAAAATAGTCAAAAATCGCTAATTTGGGCTGAAATACAGCTAGAAAGCGCTGTTTTGCACGTTATTTTGGCAATTTTTGTATCTGAAATTGCAAAAATTTGCTCAAAACATTACTTGCCAGAAAAATCGGAGGGGGGGGGGTCGTAAAAATCGTCTCGGGGTCTGGCCTCAGTCGGGTGGGGCAGACCCCACTGTTACATGTATGATTGGGGGCTGAGCCCAACTTGGAGGGGGTAGAGTACTAAAAATTGCTCAAAATCGTAGTTTAGACAGAGGGACTAAAAGACCTACTACATAGTCGAAGTATGCTTCACAAATGCTAGTTAATTAATTGGCCAGGGCGTTTGCCGCTGGGTCTTGACGACATTGGTGTAATGGATAAGTTTCAGAGATTCCAGAACCCGATCACGCAGTCGTTCCAGGAGCAGAAGTAGCTCTCGATCGCGTTCGAGCTCTGGCTCAAGGAGTCCCAGGTCGGTTTGACTTAATTGATTTTTTTTCTTTTCATAACCGATTTACGCTACACTCAATCACTTTACGCCGAAGTAGCGGAAGCATTTAGTAAGGGTACCATGACCGGTAGTACTTGAGTGCTGGGGTACCAGCTGTGAGTATAGTACCGGTACCTATGTTGCTCGCAAGTTCGGGCACTGTTTATTCTAAACTCATTTACACCTAATCTACGCATACTTTTGTCATAACTTTCTATATAAAATTCTTCCAAAAAATTCCTGCGGGCGGGGGTAGGTGTAGCGATGGCCCGGAACCGGGCAGGAATTACCCCAATTCCGGCCAGAACCGGAATTTTTCAGCGGAGGCTAAAAATTCGAAATAGCTCCCAGAACCAAAAATTCTAGCTGAAAACTGCTGGCGACAGTAACAGGGTGCCTTGCTAAAGTTAAAACTGGTACAACTGCCGTGAAACATCACTGTTTTACATGTCCAAATAGTGTTTACGTACTTTTAAGCACTCCTACAGGACCCCCATCATACACCCTGGATGATTTTGCGTTTGTCTAGGTTTGACTCCTATCTCTTTAAGACTTCTGTTTTTTAAATTTCGGTTTTAGAATATCGAAACAACAGAAATTCTCCATCTGAAACCATTGTAGCAGCATTAGGGCTGCACTCAATTTCCGACACTTTTGTGTGCACTTCTGAGAAAAAAGTAGTGATATCAATAAAAATTGTTGTCCAAAAAGAAAGATTTTAGGTCATTTACTAATAGTGTTTAGCGTTGTTACATGGAATTTAGCAGGGTTGCTTCCAAGAAGAGCGAAAAATCAAAACGTTTCGGATCCTGCACCCTTCATCACCGGAACCGGAATTCCGGTCGATCGCTAAGCCTGAGCGGGTCAAACCCCAAAAACCCTCTCTGTTGGCTAGTATACTTCTAGGTTCCGATGCCATAATACAGTCAGGCACTTAACGCCGTTTATGGTACCGACACCATATAAGGTGCCGGTACCATATATGGTACCGGTACCGAGGGTAGTGGTACCGGGACTATCCAACTTGCGCACAACCGATTTGCGCACAGGGATCGCAGGCACACCAACTTGCGCACAACCGATTTGCGCACAACCGATTAGCGCACAACCGGTTTGCGCACAACCGATTAGCGCACAACCGAATTGCGCACAACACAACCGATTTGCGCACAAAGTAATAGTTGAGTTGTTGTGTGTTAAATGTAGTGTACATACGTTGCTAGCCACTGCAGCGCAGTGTTTTATTGGGTTTTTAGGAGGTTAGTAATATTTTAGCTCAATTAAGATCAGTTTTTGATCTGTCTCCTACAGGTACGTGACGGTTTGGATGAGATAATCGATGAGGCCCCACTTGCTCTTCGGCAGTCAGGATTCTTTGAGTACTTTGAGAGACAGTGGATGCATGCCGTGCCGCCTGCCATTTGGGTCGTGGTGAATGAGGTCCACCGCACCAACAATGATGTCGAGAGCTGGAACTCTAAGATGGTCAGGTTGTTCAACAAACGGAAGCATCCAGACATTTACTTTTTCCTGGAACGCATCCTTTCAGAACAAAACAATGTAAGAGCGGGAAGTAGCCGGAGAAGTGTGGTCGGACTTGGGTGATGTTTTGCGGCAGGTAGAACGAGTTGCTGGCGAAGTGAGAGGAGGTTTCTTTGCTCAAGGCATGGTGGGCTTGGTCGTCGGGGTAGTAGTAGAAGTGGTCGTAGACTTGGTAGGTTGTAGACTTGGGTGCACACAACACAACAAAACAAAAGAGTATGGTCTCGGCACCAAATGAAGGAAGCAACGCGCTTACTAGTCAGACAGACACAACAATGAATGAAAGGAATGCAAAGGGTAAACATAAATCTCTTTCATCGTCTATGACTATATTGTGCTGCAAAAAAGTAAAAGTCTTTGAGTAAAAAAATTGTGCGCAAATCGGTTGTGTTGTGCGCAATTCGGTTGTGCGCTAATCGGTTGTGCGCAAACCGGTTGTGCGCTAATCGGTTGTGCGCAAATCGGTTGTGCGCAAGTTGGTGTGCCCGCGATCCATGTGCGCAAATCGGTTGTGCGCAACCCCCATACCCCCTCCCCGAGGTCGGCCCGGAGCTGTTACATGTATGCTGTGGTGGCATACATGGGTTGGGGCCAAGACGGTCTTTCCCCTCAGTCGACCATCTATGCTCAGCGAAAAATTTTACGCTAAGGCAAAATAAGCTATTCTTAGCGGTTTTTTGTACCCTCACCCTCACGGCGACTTCCAGGCCCCCTTCGTACTTTCCGGCCCTTCTATGTGTAGTGGTACCATGCCTGTACCAGGTCATGCGCCCAATAGGGAGTCTGGCCCCGGCCGAGGGGTCTGATATAGCGAGGTGTAGGGCAGCGAGTGTTTTTACTAAACAGACCGTACAGCAGGTTTACACAGAGGCACGAGTGAATAGCAAGAGATAAGAAAAAGTAGGCCAGTCAGTCACAGTCGTAGCCAGTCAGACAAAGTGTAAAACGTGATATGTAGATGAGGACTAAACAGGAGCTCCTACAACACGTACGCAGAATAACTTAAATTGCACACTATGTACATACGTCAAAGTCAAAGTCAAAGTTTACTGGCATGTTAAAACCTTACTTCACTATGCAGCGAAAAACAGGTGCCAGCATAAAACAGAACATGTTAGAGATCACAGTTAAAACCAAGTCGAATAACAATAGAAAGGAACTGATTACTATTTAAAAAACGATCAAACTGCTTATAAGACAACAAAGGGGCGTCAGGTGGTAAAGCGTTCCAAATTTTTGCCGACACAAAGAAAAAAGAACTGTCCGAGGTGGTGGTTCTGCTAATCAGATCAACGTGACAGGAATGGCAAGTGCGGGCACTGCGGCGATTAGTAGTAGATGGCAAATTAGTGGCCTCTGTGTACCGCAGCCTGTAGTAAAACTTGTAAAACAGTTTCAGACGTAATCTAGAAACAAGAAGCCACAAAGGCACAGAAGAACATTGTGATTGCCTGCTATACAAAGACAGCAACTGCTCATACGGCAAAACATAATTATTACAGTAACTCTGGGCAAAAAACCTGTGTACCCTCTCAATCTTCTTACGGGCCCAGACTGCTCGCGGATACCAAACTTCAACGGCATACAAAAGCTGAGGTAAAACAATACTGTGGTAGATACGAGTCAGAACATAATTAGGAGCAGATCTGCGAAACAATCAGTTCGTAACACCAATCGATTTCTTTGCTCTAGAGGTAGCTAACTGAGTATGGTGGTTGAAAGACATATGGCGATCTATGTGAACTCCCAGATACTTGAACACTGGCACCTGTTCCAGACGAACACCATCCAGAAGCATATCGGTCTGGAGAGTAGGAGGATGGGGGTGGTAGCCGAAAACTTGAAATTTTGTTTTTAATGGATTAAGTTTTTAGGAGAGGAGGGAGAAAGTTTCTTTAACCAAATCGATATCTAATTGGAGCTGCTGTTCGTCTCTAACGTTCCTGACCGGTTTCACAATAACAGCGTCATCAGCATACAAGAACAGCTTACTGTGTTCACTCAAGTCCAGCTTGGCTACACAGTCGATATACGAAATGAAAAGAATCGGCCCCAACACACTGCCTTGCGGGACGCCGGACGTAACCACTGACTCGTCCGAACGCTCATTCTCCACTACCACGCTGTACCGTCTGTCCTGCAGATACGACGACAGCCAGCGAAGCAGGTCATGAGGTACAGAAGACTGGTCCAGAGAAAGGAGCAGCTTGTCGTGAGGTACAGTATCAAAAGCCGCCCGAATGTCCAGATAGACGGCGGCCACTTTCTTATGCCTCTCTATATCTGTCACCACCTCCTTAGAAATATTAGTCAGACAGTCAAGCGTAGATCGAGCCGCACGGAAGCCGAACTGGTTAGCAGAGAAGTTGAGGTGGCGAGAAAGCAGCTCTTTGACAAACTGTTCCATCACCTTAGAGATTATACTCAGAAGCGAAATAGGCCGAAAGTCGGATGGAGCCTTTGGCGGCCGGCATTTGGGAATAGGTTTCACGTAGGCAACCTTCCAAGCTGCGGGAACAACGCCTTCGACCAACGAGCGATTGAACAGATGAGCTAGTGAAGGTGCCAAAACAGAAGCACACTGTTTTAAAAAGAAAGCAGGAAGACAGTCCGGCCCCACAGACTTACGGGCAAAAAGCTTAGCCAATTTGCTCTCAACAAATGCAACTGAGCACAAGGAGTCAGTACCGGGCGCCGAGTGATCAGCGAAAGTGGGATACTCAGCAGGCACAGGTGCAAAGACTGAGTCGAAATGCCGACATATAACTCTAGCCATGTGCAGCGGTTCAGACACGCTGGTGCCATCAGAGTCTGAAAAAGTAGGCAGGTTATTTGAGTCCCCACGCACACTTCTGACTGTTTTCCAGAATTGTCCAGGATTTCCTTCACAGCCAGAGAAGGCACTAGAGATTCTACATCGCTCTTCCTTCTTTAGAGCATAGGACAGCTGCTTTCTTAGCTGCCGGTAGCGCTGCAGCGCGGCAACGTCCCCAGCATCCGCAAGTCGCTTGGCTTCTACCTTCTCTCGAAACAAACGTTCAATTTCAGGGCAATTGAAGGCGTGCTCAGCTACCTTGGGTCCGACCAGTTTTTGGGGCACAGAAGAGTGAAACACAGACAACACTTGCTGGTACCACCTTGACCAGGCCTCATTGCAATTGGCAGACAGTACAACAGAGTCAAGCAAGCTGCTCTCAGCAAGGGCACGGCGAATTACAGACCAGTTTCCTGTTTCCACAGGAAAACAGGGCGCTTTTTCCCCGGTTTCGGACGGGGTTTGGATGCACGAATCTTGACCCAAACCAGTTTGTGTTCATGCTCAATTGGGAGGCCGACACCTTTGCGCAGCCAGGTAATCTGACTGCCGGTAAAACAGAGATCTATGGTACGACGAAGGTGGGTTTTTTGAGAGACAATTTGTACATACCCAAACGTGTCAGTCAGTGGCAGTAGGTGTCTGAATTCATTGGCAGAGCCGAAGTCCAGGTTGAGATCTCTGCAGAGAATTGTGCGCGAGTTGGCATTTCCAAGCGATGCAATATAGTCCAGAAGTGCATCAGTAAATGTAGACATAGCCGTCTGAGTCATGACGGGCGGACGATAGCAAGAAATCACAGTCAGCGGTGCCCGGTTGCAGTGCAGTTTGACAGCAACTAGTTCGAGTGAAGGATCGGAGGGAGGCCGCAGCAGCACAGGGTTAAAGTCACGTTTAGCGAAAATTGCCACTCCTCCACCACCACGGGTTCTGTCCTTTCGGAAAATTGAATAGTCAGGAATAGAGAGCAATCCGTCACTGATAGAGCCATCAATCTTTGACTCTTGCACACAGAACACGTCAAAAGAAGACTGACAGAGACGTGCTTTAATTTCCAGAAAACGAGAACCAGAGAGAATGCCATTGACATTGGCTGACGCCACAGATAAAACATTATCAGTAGGCATAGCGAGCGGCGCTAGGCAGCGGCCGCACGGGCAGCGGCCGGCCAAGCAAGGAACGTACTTTCAACACTCCACCTCAATTTAAGGTTAGACTACAACACACCAACA
This sequence comes from Sabatieria punctata, assembly GCA_030248155.1. Classification (NCBI taxonomy): domain Eukaryota; kingdom Metazoa; phylum Nematoda; class Chromadorea; order Araeolaimida; family Comesomatidae; genus Sabatieria; species Sabatieria punctata. The sequence continues at coordinate 161,733 of JASANB010007352.1, read as the reverse complement.
CACAGAGTCAAACAACTAAAAGGGTTAGTGTCAGACAAAGAATGTCTCGGTTTTGGTTTCTTGCCGATTCAGCGGCCTGACCTTGCGTCTTCGCTTTCTGGTAACGATTTGCCAACCGATGTCAGCAGCTCCTCCTGAGCTGGCTCCTCCTGAGCCTGATACGCTTTGCTTTCTAGCTGAAACATTCGGCACAACACACGCACCAGAAGCGAGACCATTACAACCTCTACTTGTGCCTGCTACATGTCTGGAGGCACCACAGTTGAACGCAGACCCACTTGTTTTGATTTCCAGCACCCGGGGCTCCGCTGGTTGAGTCAAGTTCAGCTTCGATTTTGATTCACTAAAACTGACATTGAGCACATAGGAGTTGTCACAAAGCGAACCAGTCAAAAAGGTCTGACCAGAAGAGTCACAGACAGACACGTTACCACCAGAGAATTGGGTGCAATAGCCAAAGTCAGAAGCAGCTCGAACAGAAAACAGGGTACCATAGAGCTTTGGCACAAAAAGCACACCAGACAGATAGAAGCGCCAATGACCAGCCAAAAAATGGAGGTCACCTTTGCCCTCGGCAGAAATACGGTAGCCATTAGCAACGGAAACAGGACACTTGAATCTCTGGTAGTTTCGCAGCAAACTAAAGCAAGGTGTCATGTGATGACTGGCGCCGGAATCAACCAGTAAAAGAGAGGGACTGGAGACCGTAGAGTAAGCATGAGCAGTGATGGCGAAACACGAGTCATTCAGGGTAGTGGCGCTAGCAACATTCGCAGAATCGCCTTCTTCCCCCATAGCACCAGTACCGTCTGACTTAGGAGTGGGACACACGCGCTCGGTATGACCACGACCACCACAGTTAAAGCACTTGATAGTGTTGAAACTAGCACTGCCCAATTTGCCACGAGTAGAAGCACTTCTACCTCGGGCAAGCACTCTGCCTCTGGTCTTATCTCTACCACAAGCCGCGCAAGCATTGCCACATCTGGACTGATCTGAAGTACCGTGCCGCAGACGCCATTCATCATCAAGTTGGGAGGCCAAGTTGTCAAGCGTGTAGGGACGATCAGCTGGAGCAGTGTGCAGAGTGTTCATGATCGCCGACCGACAGCCTTCCCAACCGGAGGGAAGCTTGTGGAGTGTCTGAACTACCTGCATCATTGGCTTCACAGCTTGGCCCATGGCAGAGAACTGGTCGTAGAGTCTTTGACGGTTGGCGATCCATTCGCTGGGAAGCTGACTGTCATCAAACGCAACCTGCAACTCGCCCTCGACTGACAACAGAGATACATCAGAATGCTGCTCAAATTTGTTGCACAAAAGCCGCCAAAGCGCCTCAGGACTCGATTCGTCAGCCACGTGAATTAGGCGCAAGACTTCCACCGACAGAGCAGAGGAGAGGTGGAACATGGCTAAATGGCGACGCTTAGTGTAGTCTTTTAGCGCTGCTTGGTACTGCTGAGTGGTGGCACGGTTAGCGGCACGCACGGCCGCAACCTGGACCTCGTCATACGCAGCAGCAGCTTGCGGGTCGACAGGAGGGTGTTCCTCACCACTAACTATTCCCCAAAGATCGAAAGCTTTGAGGTAGTTAGAAACAGTCAGTCTCCACGTGGGCCAGTTACTAGAGTCAAGCAAAGGCAACTTATCTGCCATTTCGGAATCTTTTGCTGGCTAGGTCGGAGATGACGGTTGAGAAGAATGAAGCAGGGCTGGAGTGAAGTCAGTCGGCGGCGCAGGGGACAGCCACGGCAGCAGACGAACAGCGGTAAAAACACTCGGCGTAGGCTGGGCTCATAACCTATAGCGAGGTGTAGGGCAGCGAGTGTTTTTACTAAACAGACCGTACAGCAGGTTTACACAGAGGCACGAGTGAATAGCAAGAGATAAGAAAAAGTAGGCCAGTCAGTCACAGTCGTAGCCAGTCAGACAAAGTGTAAAACGTGCTATGTAGATGAGGACTAAACAGGAGCTCCTACAACACGTACGCAGAATAACTTAAATTGCACACTACGTACATACGTACTTTCAACATCTGAGCCCAAATGTGGAAGCATGTTACTAGAGTACTAAAAATCGTGGAAAGGCGGTATACAGCTAAAAACGCTATTTTACAGACAATTTTTGGTATGTGAAATTGGAGGGAATGCTAGGATAATAATGTCGGAAGGGGTAGAATATATCGTCTTGAGGTTCCTATCTAGAGGTCTGACCGCAGTCGGTGGGCCAAATCCCAGACCCCCTGCATGTATGGTACCCCTACCTTTTGCCTTTGGTAGCGGCACGGCACCCCATGGAATTTGAATGGACTGGTACCAATACAGGTTGTTCGAAAAGAAGAAATTTACTTCCAGCTGTAGTTTGAGCAGACATGACTTTTAGCTTTTGGTCTCATTTGAAAGACTGACCGACCAATGGACGATCGATTGGTTTTTGGCCGGATAAGGAGGAACTTCTGAGTCGGGTACTGTAAACTTTTAATCTGAGCCAGTTCTGCACACTGCCTTTTTCTCCCGTTTCTTCGGTTTTTTATTGTTTTTTTTTATGGTTTTTGCCTTAAATTCTAAATGAGAAGTGTGAGCTAAGTTTGGCTGGAAGCTAGATGTGCCTCCCGTTACCTTTATTGGAGAGCTGATTGCACGGCCACTGCTAGATCTACAGTAAGTGGAGCCCTAAGAAAACGCTGGTAGACTCAGGTATTGCTTGGCGTCTCAAGTATAGCCTTCAGCTTTTCACTTTGAATAATTGTTGTTGGAAGGCATGTCGAGCTTTGTTTTAAACCTGCTTCCTCTTTCCGTTTCCAATTTGAGGCAAAGCCCATAAAAAACGTTAAAAAACTGAAAAACTGGAGAAAATTGCAGCGTGTCGAACTATCTGGCTTTAAAAGTTTACAGTACCCTACTCAGTGGTTTCTTCTTGACCGGCGACTAACCAATCGATCGGCCTTTGCGCTCACTTTCAAATGAGGCCGAAACCGTAGAGGTCCGTCTGCTCAAACTAATGCTGAAACTGAATTACCGTTTTTTATCAACCGCTATTGCCGTACCGTAATATGGCTTGAGTGCCTGACCATAATAACGGTATTTTAGCGAGAGAGACAGTCGGTGGAAGGATAAGCGGAGGAGTGGGTCGCGAGACAGTAGTAAAAGTGGCAGCAAGAGCCCAAGTCGCAGCCGTTCCAGGTTGGTTTGGATTTTATTTGAAACTCTGCTAACCAAACCTGAAGAACCTGTCTGTTGACGTGAGAAATTTTTAATTTTCTGTGCAATCGTTAGAGTAGTACCGGAGTTTTCCATGTATAAGACCGGGTTTTATAACCCGAAAATGCCTAAATTTGGGGTCACATCTTTGCACCAGTTATAAGACCCGGGTCTTGTAGATGGAAAATCTATATTTTACAATTAAAACTCGATGTTCTGCATGAAAAGCATGAAATACACTGGTTTTTATCTTTGCAACAACTGACTATACGTTTAAGTCTGAATAGCTCAGTTTTAAACAAGTTTTGAAAACTTAGGCAACTTAGAAACTCCAATATGCTTGCTTACAGCAGCTATCTAAATCTATCAATTCAAAAATTTTACCAAGATTACGCAGGTTTTTGAACGATTCTTGAACGACCTGAGTTCAAAAACTCCATATTCATTAGTTATCTTGTGAAAAATACACGAAAACACACCATTCTGAGCTTAGTAGACCCGGGTCTTATAACTGGAAAAGAAACCCAGTTATAAGACCCGGGTCTTAAAACTGGAGGGGGTCTTATAGGTGGAAAACTCCGGTAGTGCATAACTTTTTGGGCAAATGCAAAAATAGTAGTAATAATGATCGGGAATGAAAGTGAAAGCTTTATACAGCTAATAGGTCTGTCTGTAGAATTATACAGTATAGATAAAAAAATGTCCCATCTCTTTTTCGGCCTTCACTCAAACGTTTCGTTCTCAGTCACTTCTTTACCGATTTGGCTCAAATCTTCAGCAAAAATTAACAACATGGTTGGCTAAATATTCTGCAAGTTTAGTGACAAAATTCCGACTCGTTTTATGACCCGAAAACTAGGAATGAGGGTGGTCCACGCAAATTTATTTTTTTTCGGCAATACAAGGAGTACAGTCCTGAAACTTGCAGGAATGATTGGTGTTGCTATTGGGCCTAACATACTAAGCGGGCAGCCCTGTAGCTCAAAGCATACATGTACTAGGGGGGGGTTTGGGGGGGGGTTCCCCCCCCCCTGGAAAGGCCAAACCCCCCCCCCCCCCCCCCCGCCCGCCCCCCCCCCCCCCCCCCCCCCCCGAGGTTGCTGCAGGACCCCCCCCCCCCCCCCGTAGGAAAAAGAAATTTTTTTTGCAAATGCAGTGCAGCAAATACAAAAAGTGCAGAGTTTATTTGACTCACACAAAACACTCAAAACAAGTTGCTATTATCTAGTTGTTGTTTCCATTCAAGCGACGCTTCTGGGACAACATCTTTAATCTGGTTCAGCATAATTCGTTCTTTCTCAGTCAGCAACGTTTCTGAATGGTCTTCACTGTCTGACAGGTACTTCCCAGCTTTATGCCACTCCTGCACATATGGGTACGGATCGAAATACTTGATCTCTGGACCATTTATTCTCAGCCTTAGTATTGCATCAAGTGTAATAGGACCCAGCCTGCTTCTACGATCGTACCGTATGTGGTTCATTATGCTAAATCCTCGTTCTGCATCAACTGAACCAGCAGGTAGTACCAAAATCGTGCGAATCAATTTTGCAAGGTCTGGGCTACCTGCAAACCAAGGTTGACCCAGTGCTACAGACCAGTAAATGTCAATTCCAGCATTGCGAAAGTCAAGGTCGAATTTGCTCCCCACCATGACTTCTAGCAAGTTTTGCCATTGTTGAACAGTTTTGGTAGTGTCTGTGCCAAAAAATCTCGCTAGAACAGCAATTTCTTTTAACTTGAATGATCGTAAGTCCTGGGCCTCCGGATTTTCTGGCAGTTTATCGGGCAGAAACGCCTCTAAGGCCTCGATTTCAGCAGTGTTAGGAAAGTAAGATTCAAGACCATGGACTAATTTTCTAATCATGGACTCCATCAGTGTGCTTAGTGGTTTGTTAGCGCTGGTTCTTCCACTGGGTTCACTGAGTGCCTGGCCTTTGAACTTCACTTTATCTGACTCCTCATAGTTCTTCAGGTGGTCACATGGTTTAAGTGAGGTTTCATCTTCACCTTCCTCACCGCAATCTGCCTCCAGTAAAAGTGCTTGTAGGACAGCACCATGGCTGTGATCTTCAGGCATTTTGAGCAATCGTGCCTTGAGTTTTTGAACATAGGTTGCCTGGCCAGCTAACATGGCCCGCCTGCTTTGTATTCTTTTTGAGAAAATAGCTAGTTCAGTCAGAGTATCAATTGTGAAAGCCATGAATGACAGGGCATGTTTGTTCTGTAACTGCCGCATGAAGCCAACAGCACTAGAGCGAACGTCAGCAAAATCCGGTGTTTCAGAGATCGTTGTGAGAGTTTCCATTAGTGAGCCGAACATTGAAAAAATTTTGTTCAATGCATTCTTTTCACTGGCAACCCAACGAATCTGATGGATATAGTTCATTTCATAGAACGTTTCATCCAGTGCATTTGTCGCTTCAGTTAGCACACCACGCCTTTTGGCCGAATTAAAGAAGGAATATAAAGAATTGGCTAAGCTTTCTAGTTCTTTAAACTGAGGCTCGTTTTTCCAGGCAAGTCCAAGTGCCAACTGGATCTTATGTGCCATGCAGTGAATGGCGAGCAGATTCTGCCTACCAGTCCATTGTCTGAGTTTTACAATGATACCATTTTGATGACCAAGGTTAACAGCAGCTCCATCAGAACCAAAGGCTACCAAGTGTTTTCTAACTACTGCTTCAAATCCAGAACATTGATCGTTGTCAGCTCTGAACGTCTGCGTCAGTGCAGTCATATGGTCTTCGGCTGTTTCTCCATGTTGAAGAGGTATTAATGCATAGAAATATGTCACTGGTCGAAACATGAACTGGTTGCCATTTGGAACTTTTGCTTTTTCAAGTGCCCGTATGTAGGTTATCACATAATGGGTGCCTTTTCGATCAGTCGTTCCATCAATGATTAAGGAAAACGGCCAGCTGTCACTTGTACAAAGGTGTAAAGTCAGCTTCCTTTTCATTGACTCTGACATGAACAGCGCAATTCGACTGGATGATTGGCGTGTCCGATGAAGCCTTCCTATGTCACTGTCCAATTTCTTGTCCACAAGCTCTACCATTTCTGGGTGTTGAAAGAAAGGAATATTCAACCGGACTTCAGCATAAACTGTTGAGAACATGTTCATTGTGGGTGTGTACTTTCCTTTCTGGACTGTCTTCGAAAATTGAGTGTCAATGGTTGAAGCAGAAGCTTTAGCTGAACTTGCTGCTTGTTCTTCCAGTCTGTTTAAAACCAAGCCATGTACTGTCCTTTGACGTCTATAATGTAGGCCAGCACCACGGCCCTTGCTTTCACTAATCTTTTCATGGTTTCGAAGAAACTCTCTAAAGTTGTGCCTGTCTTGTGTGTGGCCAGCAGAGATACTGTTGAATGGTAGTGCATTTGCCAACTTGGGCGCGTTCGATACAGTGACAGATTTGTCAACCATAAGGGCTTTGTGGCAGATACGACACATTATAGTTCCGTCAGGAGGCGATTTTAAATCGAAGTTGAAAACAACCCATTCTCGAAAGTGCAGGTTGTGCTCCTTGTTCCAAGTTGGTGTGAACCAGTGAGGGTCAATGAAGTTGGTTAGGTAGGGTGTCTGTCGTATTTTCCTTAGCCAATCGTCAGAAAATGACTGGTCATTTGCCCACCAGTGAGGTTTTGAGATTTTAGAGTATTTGGACTGTACTTCCTCTGGCTCATCTTCAAGGTTTATTGTCTCTGCTACAGCTCCATAGCGTCTCCGTTTCAAGTCAGCCTTTATTATTCCTTCTGACAAAATCTGAGCTTTTTGAACAGGAGCAGCAACTTGGTGCACTTGACCCGTTCTAGACTCTGAAACTTCTGATATGGATTTGCGATATGCCACTGAATCGTGGTCAGAGATGGCGCTTTCTCCATACTTTGCAGTGCAGGAGTATTCACCTTGGATTTCCATTGCAGTGCCACTAACGCCTGCTGATGGTTCATTGCAAATGTGTCTGACATCTGCATCTAGCATCATTGTGGCTTCTGCGACAGTCTCTGAAACATCCCGAGATGTGCAAACGGCATAGTCGCGGCTACTTGAAGCATCTGGTCTGGGGGGACTGTCCATTGCAGCAGCTGGCTGAATGCTGAATTCTGGTTGAAAAGAACTCAGCAAAAACGACATTTCACTGCATTCGTTTTCAGTTCCAGGGGTTATCTGGCCAACCTTGAAACTGTGTGGTTGAAATGGCTCAAACAATGGTTCTCCACAGTAGTTGATTGAGCGGTCAACCTTATGTGGTTCATCCCAGTCTCGCAGCACATAGTCTGATCCAGCTCCTCCTTCTACAGAGAACTTGTCACAAATGTTTGGAAACAGTTGACATGATGTTGCTCCAGTTCTTCTGCCGAACACTACCATATCCACCAGTAGACCCGGAGTTTTCAGTCGAGTTACTATGTCATCTGATATGCGAATGCTAGGAGTGCTTTGGCCCAGGTGGGAAAAAATGTTATTCATTTCCACGCCCAAGTTTCCTTCTGCATGGAGTAACAACAATGCCATTGGGGCGTCATTACCAAGTGGAATGCTGATGAAGCTAGTCAATGAGCCTTGCTTCTTGTCTTTTCGTACCAGGGCAGGTGCAACTCGCACTTTTGGGCTGGTGAATGCAATATTCGGCTGTCGCACTTCACCACCAACTTGCAACTCATTATCGCCAACCACAAAATAGTAGTCCTCGCTTCCTGGCTTGAATGAGTGCCCATCTGCTTCAGTAAGTTGAACATACATTTGTGCGCGCGCTGCACCATCAGACATCATTGACTTGAGAAGCAAGAGCTACAAAGCAAAATACATCTTCCATCTAGCATAATAATATCTAATTAATTAGTGTATCTACCTTTAAACCCGCTAGACTAGGTTTTCCGGTCTTTGAACATCGAAAATGGAGCTCAAAGAACTCTGAGGTGGTCCGCTTGTAGCGTGGCACATTCGAATTGATCTCACTAATGATGACCTTACAGTCATCATCACCCATAACATAATAGCATCCGTGGCCAACAAAACACACAAAAAAAAGCCGAAACGAAGTTGATGCCATCAAGGCTGTTGAGAGCAGCCGAGTTTGTTGACTGATGATAGCGGCAGAGCAGCGAGCCCAGAACAATCGATTCACATTCAGAGCACGTGAACGAGAGATTGTGTGGCCAAGGCCAACCAACAGGTTGTTGACTAACGATAGCAGCAGCGCAGCGAGCCCAGAACATTCGATCGAGTGAGAGCGACTGACTAGACTACGGCTGAGCGGCGGTCTGTTGTGCTTATTTTATTACTATTCTACTGAAAAGCGAGCCATGCAGTTTTTGGCAATATCTACAATTTTTTTTGCTTCAATGGTCGTGGCAGCATGCATTTTTGCGTGCCCTGATTACGATTCCTGTGAATCGTGTCTGGAGTCTACCAGAAAATGTACATGGTGCCAGGACCAAGGACGGTGCATTCAACAACCTGATGGAAGGTGCTCCCGAAGGAACAGGTGCACGGGGGCACAGGAAGACAAGAAGAAAGAACTTCTGCCGCCAGTGCTGGAAGTCCCCCCAGGCACAGGCGAAGAAAAAGACAAAAACCAAAGCGCTACTGTGGCTGCAGTCGGACTGTGTGAGCAGCAGTGTTCATCAGCCGATCTGATGCAGTGGCATTCAGTTGCTCTGAGTTTTGACACTGAATGCCTGATTTGCAAAATGGTTGTGGATGCGGTTCGCAGAATGGCAAAGTTTGGCAAGACCTATGTTCATGACTACATGGTCACATTTTGTGACGATTTGCTGTTCTTGCGTGGTATTATTATTATTATTGGAATCTATTTATCATTATTCTCCATATTGTCATGTTGCAGGAATTTGCATTCACTTCCTAAAAATGACCCTTGACACTGTATGGAATGCAGTGGAGAGAAATCTGTCCACTGCTACAATTTGCACTACTGTTGTGCATGCTTGCTCGGCTCAGATGAAAGGGTATGATGTGAATTGTGGGGCAGACATTTTTTTCGTCCTTGCTGAAGAACTAGCTGCGGTCGCCCCCAATGCCCACTCATACAAATGGACCCCAGACAGATCCGAGATTGAACTTTCTGCTCTACCACAGCCGTTTGATGACTTGACTGGTATGTTTATTCAATTTGTGTCATGCATTGCTGCATCATAGTTGCCTTAATGGATAACTTGTTCTAGATTATGAGATCAGCATCAAGTCGGCAGCTCTTGGGTCTAACACCTCTCCCACATTCTCAAGGCAGACCCCCCTGAGAATCATCTTGATTGGTTCTGACCGGCATGGGGATCCCTGCAAACTGCTGGCAGAGATAACAGGCTATTTCCATAAAGGGGATCAAAAAGCCTTCAGCTTTGCAAAGCCAAACATGAACGTAATAATACAATATATAGCAAGCTTTCTACCTGCATGACAAATAATTTTATCATTCTTGCAGATCGACAGAATCCAGATTTCGGTAACCAAAGAACTCTATGGATCTATTTTCATAGAGTACCTTTTCATCAGCTGGCGTGGACAGCGTCAGTACTACGTTGTCAATCAGTGGTTCTGGGCTCTGGAGTATGTCGATGATGGTGTTCTCTTGAAACCAACTAATCTTGAACTGTGGAATCTACCCTACCAGGGTATGTAACTTTCTGTTTCTGTTGTCAGTCTTTAATTCAACCAAGAAAGTTGCAAGTAGTTTGCTAAGAAATGTTTTCTTTTCAGTTGCGTATGAAGTAACTGCTGTTACTTCATCGTCCTCATCTCTGGCTTCCACCAGGTGTGGTTGTGGGCAATTGATTCTGCACAGTGAATACCATCACAGCAATGTTATCAACCTTGGCTGTGAGGAGACCTTTCCACCTGGAACCACTAAGACAGTTACATACTTCTCCAAGCTCATGGGAGAGCTTGTGTCTGTCTACTTATGGTCGTATGAGAGAACTGCATGGTAAGTAAACGCATGTTTCAGAAAAATATTACTGCAGGACAAATTAACTATTTTTAGGGTCGTTGACTCAATGATGATTAAAGATGTCAACGCAGGGATTACCTATTTTTTTGAAGGAGGGCCTCGTTCGATTGATTGGATGCATGCAACAATCTGGCGAGTGGCGGCCAAGAAGGGAAAAGAATCCGCTAGCATGAGAAAACCAGAAGGGCTACCGAAGCAACACGGCATGTCCGAACACATTACGTGCCCAGCCAGCTTCAAGCTACAGCTTACAGCGGAGCAAGTCTCAGCAAGTATGAGGTGCTCTTTCTGCACGATCCTTATAAAGACAGTTCGGGACGCAGTGGGTGCTGGAGTACCCCTGGTCTCTTCGTTTGTCAAAACACATTGCTGCGCCCAACTTCGCACCTTCAAGCAGCTGTGCTCAGAAATCGTTCAGACTTCGATGCGGTTTATTCTACAAAAACTTGACGATTCAGTGCCTCCAGAGACAATTTGTGATGCGTTGAAGTACTGCAACAACAAAAAGCCGGGTGATGGCGATGGCGATTTTTGTGTTGCCTGCAACACTGAAATCCTTGCAACAGACATCGTTAAGATTGCCAGTAAAAAGGGCTACGGTGGTACTTAACAAACTGAGCAGACAAGACAATTTTCCTTGTTTGGTTTTTCGTGTATTTTGTAATGTTGTTGCCAAGAGTGCTTTTTTGTATGTGTGTGTTGTCGATGAGTGAACTAAATGATGAAGGAATGTACAACGGCCAACATTAATATAATACTAAGAACTACTGTTTTCTGTTTGTTGTGCTTTCTGCCTGTTGGTCCAGTATCATAAAACTCGAATTGATGAAATTCAATGTATGTGGAAGGAAATAAAGTCAGTCATCCGATTAATTGTACTATCTTATGTCGTTTTAAACTTAGTTTTAATACAAGTGGGCAGCAGAACGATTTTGTTTTATTACAAATCGGCAGCAGAACGATTTTTAGCTCTAAAACGCTATTTGGCAACTTAAAATAGCGATTTTTAGCCTCCTTTTTGAAAAAAAGTGCAAAAAAACGCATTTACAGACGTTTCAGAGCTTTTTTAAATTTTAGACCCCCCCCTGTGGGAGAAACCCCCCCCTCGACCCCCCACCTGACGGAAAAACCCCCCCCTACCCCCCTCCCCCCAGGTCGGCCCGAAGCTGTTACATGTATGGCTCAAAGGGCACTAAAATGGGGGAATTTCAAAAACATGAGTAAAAATCCCATAGTTAAGAAATCTGCACCTTCTAGAATCAAAGCACTGAATCTGTTGTTAATCAACATAGATTGTAGCAGGAAGTTCGACAAATAAATGAACCTGATATTTAAGCTCTGTTCCACACCATAGTAACCATCCCTGCAGCGTTTTTTGAAAATTGAAAATCTTTAGAATCGTTATTTTGCCGGTTTTACGAAGAAAAGTCATATTTCGTCATGTTTTTGAAATTCCCCCATTTTAGTGCCCTTTGAGCTACCGGGCTGCCCGCTTAGTATGTTATGCCCAATAGGAACACCAATCATTCCTGCAAGTTTCAGGCCTGTACTCCTTGTATTACCGAAAAAAATTAAATTTGCGTGGACCACCCTCATTCCTAATTTTTGGGTCATAAAACCAGTGTGAGTCGGAATTTTGGCACCACACTTGCAGAATATTTAGCCAACCATGTTGTTAATTTTTGCTGAAAATTTGAGCCAAATCGGTAAAGAAGTGACTGAGAACGAAACGTTTGAGTGAAGGCCGAAAAAGCGATGGGAAATTTTTTTTGATCTATACTGTATTTGGATATTAAAGAAAATCTTTTCTCTGGTGTACAAACGAGATGCTGACTGTAAAGAATTGAGAACGGTTTCTAACTGTAGATACAGTAGTTATGGACTGGTAATATAAGTTGACTTTCAGATCGGCAGAGGAAGAAGGTCACAGCGAGAGTCGCAGTTCCAGTCCGGCCCAGAATCCGCCAGCCGAAAACGGAACCGACCAAAATATGGAATCGACCGATGATTGAACCGAGAAGAAAAGAGTGCAGTGATATTTGGTCTTTTCTTCATAACAGAGTACTGATGACGTCTGTCTCTTTCTGTACCAGCACTGTTCTTTGTGGCACTCCAGTAAATCTGAATAAAGTCTGTTCTGTGGAGGAATTGTCGAGTTTCTTGATAAAAGGCTTGAACGTTCTGAAAACTTTTGCGTTGGTCGAATGCACTTCAGTGCTGCTTTTACTCAAGGTTGGTGTTGTATTTAGCAAGACAGGAAGATTCATTACGTTTGAAGGCGCTCAAGTCTTATAAAACAGAACTAAACCTTACTTGACCGTGTCTTTATTTCCTTTTCGGGCACTATGAAAGTCAATAGCTAAATAGTACATGTATTGTACCGTCCCGCATTTTTAACCCATGGGTACTGTTGTTTAGTATTGGATTTTCCGAATATGTATGTGTATGCATGCTACTGTTGTTTGTGTACACATACATGTAACAGGTCATCCGCCGAAGGGGGAGGGGGGTTGGGGGTCTGGCGCCGGCCGGGGGGCAGAGCTATTTTTGGGCTAAAAATCGTCAAAAATCGCTAATTTGGGCTGAAATACGGCTAAAAAGTGCTGTTTTACAGGAAATTTTGGCAATTTTTGTGTTTGAAATTGCAAAAAATCGCTAAAATTTGCTCAAAAAATTATTTGCCAGAAAATCGGAGGGGAGGTCGGGAAAATCGTCTCGGGGGTACCCATCCGGGGGGTGTGGCCTAAGTCGGGTGGGGGCAGACCCCCCTGTTACATGTATGCCCATACACATTTGCCATACACAAAAATGCACATTGTTTTTTGAGTGTGTATACACATACACATTGAAAATTCCGATACACATTACATAACACTAATTGTTCATAAAAGAGTTCAACTGTTTTTCTTCTTTTAATTTGAACCGCAACAATCCTACACCGTGGGCGTAGTGAACAGCAGATGAGAAGGGAAAAACAAAGCTGGGCGCCATGTCAGTGTCAGTACCAGTAGAGTACCGACAGCGCGCCACAATTGCTGCCTTCTTACGTGTTCCACCAGTTCGATTTCTGTACAGTTTAGCTGACGACACAATTATCGCAAACAAGAACAATTTATATTTAACACAACACACGTATTATTGCTCTTGCACATGACGTTTATCGCTTACACACAGTCTACGTTTAAACATTTCCAGGCCACTTATGCTCAACTGGTCGGCTCGGCCCGGTCCGTGGGCATCTCTCTCTACTTCATACAGTATATCCGGAAAAGCGATAAACTATCGACATTCCGATAGTTTAAAACGGCTATAGGTTAGAATGGCTTATGCGGCCCTAAAACACTCTTCACCACTTATGTCTACTCTACTTATCTAGACTATACGCTCTGCTAACTGAACTACGTAAGTCAAGGTGAACAAACCAAAGTAAAAAAACATTAACAATTGGAGACTTGGGGCCGTCCATAAACGACGTCGCTCCGAAATCCCGATTTTTCAAACCCCTCGCCCAAAATCGCCTTGCGTCGTTCCTTTGGGGACCCCCTCCCCTACGATGACGTCGTCTTCGGTTTACCCCACCTCGATAAAAGGGCAGTACATACAGTACTGTCACGTTTTCTTGTTACCATGCTGCGCAATCAACAGAATAAATCCCTATTACTGCTCTGGGAAGCTTTTCTGTATGCAGAAACGTTTGACAGAATGCGCATAAATCGAAAATAATGCAATCGAAGTACCGGTACCCTAAAATTCGAAATTAGCGACGTCGTTTTTTGTTAACCCCCTCCGCCTCCTGATGCGTCGTTTATCGTCGCATTTCAACCGAACCCCCTCCCCCCTCTGGAACGACGTCATTTATGGACGGCCCTTTGGTCTATGCACTTTGGTTGTATACTATGTACAGTCAGGCACTTAACGCGGTTTTTGGTACCGACACCATATATGGTGCCGGTACCATACAGGGCACCGGTACCTAGGCTAGTCGCACCTTAAATGGTACCTCCCGTTCGGGGACTGTGGTGGCACGATATATGGTACCGGCACCATATATGGTACCCCATGCCCATGGCCATGGATGCCGGTACCATATATAGTACGAAATCCAAACAGAGTGGTACCATAACCGGTACCGGTCCGGTGCCAATGCGAAGGTAGGGGTACCATATAGGTATTGTGCCAATAGCCTAGGTACCGGTCCATATATGATACCGACCGGCACCTTATGTGGTGTCGATGCCACAAACGGCGTTAAGTGCCTGACTGTACTAGCAGTTTTAAATTAAGGCGGATTTGAAAGTTAACTTTTATTACCGTAAATATCTGAACATACACTACGTACTTGTGACTATATCAAGACAAGAAGTTGCGTTCGCCCGCATAAAACAGCATAAACACCGAACAGTGCCAGATTGCGGTCTATCAACGTAAGCAGGCTTTGGTCATAACTGCTTCGGTTCTCAATCAAGCACATGTTCTTGTTGCGCACAACTCTCAAGTATCCGTTTTCACCCAACCCAGTTCCCCAACTAAAAACGGAAAAGCAGAGTGCTTAGGATTGATTGTCCGAACTTCACCTGTTCTTTATAATCCAGTATGGTTTGCCATTTTCTGTACCATAGCCAACCACAGTAACTGCATGATTGACAAGTGTACCTTCAGTTGGACAGTCATTGGTGCTGGAATCGATTATTCCCTCTGAAATCACATTTATCATCAGCACATTTTCAGGAATCCAGTTCATGTGTGTACGGTGGTAGTCGCCTAGTCCACTAGCGTCAATTAGAACCACTGTATTTGTATACTGCAGCTAAGAGTTCGTTCTCATCTATGTTGGTCTTTGTATGGAATTCACTAATTCTAGCTACCACTTTGCTTTTATCGTAATGACACGGCTCCTAAAACAGATTCTCTGTTATAAAACAGTACAAGTAGTATATCTGACGGATAGATAGATGTGTGTATATTTCTATGTATTAGCATTTTGCAGCATTAGGTACGAAATTGCAATTACATTGCTGTCCAACTTTTGAATTTCAATTAAATTAAATTGATTGAACGTTTCACATTAGTGATAAATAGTCTAAAATAAGTCTTACAATTGATTGACGGTCGTAAGGATAGGATTGTTCAGATTTCAATCCTTTTCCTTTTATGTAGTCATAGACACCCGGTATGTCTTCAAGGTCAATTGCAGAAGGATGGTTTAGACAGTCAGACAGCTGCTCTTCAGACAATTCTTCTGACAGTTGGTGGTTCTTCAGTGAATTGGCGCCTTCCACACTTGCCACTATGGCAAATGCCCAGCACAGCTGACGGTATCTCTGTTCGAGCCGGTCGAGTAGCCGAGTCGGTCAGCTCAATTGCTATTTGTTCTCTACCGAACACTACCCTGAACAGAAGTAATTATTCGTTGTGATTAACTAGTGCGACGACGTAAACTAAGTGAGCCCACAATTACGTACCTCCTTCCTTCACTTTACTTCAGAACCGAACAGTTCGCAGCTCACGAACAACGCTTACTTTCAACTCAAATCAGAAATCACAAAAAGTGCATAGGCCAAACGAAAGGTAAGAAATGGTCTCGCCTTGACAGTAGCGCCAGATTACGGTAAACACGAAACAAATAAATCGTCAAAAACACAGGTGCATTGACACTCCGGCACACCAAACGAAATGTTAAAAACAAACAAATCCTAGTACATAGTCAGAAATCAGTAAGACGGCCAGCCACCGTTTCCTCCGAAGGACATCAAGTTGCCCAAGAACTTCAAGGTCTCTGAATAAAGGTACTGCGCAGGAGGAGCGGGTGGCCCATAAAAAGGTGGAGGGTAGTTAGGTTGAGGCGGACGGAATGCTGGAGTAGGTGGGTAGGCATAGGGTGGAGCAGCAGGTGGACCGTGCACACAGTTTCCGCGACCACGTCCGCGTTGGCCTGCGAGCCAATTTCCTCGGTTGTTGTAATTGCCTCTTCTACCCATCCTACGCCCACGGCCACGTCGCACGCTCCGGTATGGCAATTGCAACAGAGGTCTCGGCCCAACTCCACGCACCAGAGGTGAATTGTGAATAGGTTGGTGTTGATTGGTAGGAGCTGACTGAGGTTCCTCTACGTGCATCACCTCGTCCTCCATCAACTGGCCTGGCTCCGCAGCAGCTGGCATCAGAGCCGGGGCTGGCATGCCTACCGGACCACCGACCGGAGCTGGCACTGCTACGGGAGATGGCCTGGCCGCTTGCCGAACACTTGGACCTTGAGCCGCCGCAGGTGGCGGTGCTCCCACCGGATGCCCTTGAGCCTCAGGGGCCGGGAAGCGAAACGCAGCGGCAGAGTTAGGAAGACGTGCCACCATGCCTTGAATTTGTTCTTGTACCGCACACTTGTTGTCAGCCAACGGACCCGGCGCAGGCGGCCGACTTTGTACAGACGAAGACGTGGCTCTAAAACACACAACATGAAAATACATACAGTGTACCTAATCATCCAACGGCCCTTCGAGTGGTACTAGCAACTTAACCGCTCGAACAACCAATTTGTTGTGGACCGTTCGCACTTGCACTGATCTGCACTTATTATCGGCACTGAAAAACAGCCTTTCGATACGGGCAAGTTTCCAAGTGCCACGGGGTGTGGAATCTTTTAGCAAGACTACTGTGCCGATCTTTAACAGGGGGTTTGCGGCTTCCCTACCCAATTTTTGAAATGCCGGCGAATGCGCTTCGCGCAAATTCAACAGGTACAAGGCCTGCCATGCGCGCCAAAACTGGTTCACCAATTTTTGAGTGGCACTCCAATACTTGGTCAGACGTTCGCACCGCTTACCTACCTTTGCGGGCACATAATCGGGATCGGTTTCAGTGATTACCGGGGGCAATAGAAGGCTCGAACGCCCAGCCAAAATATTTGCAGGAGAAATAACTTGCTCTAGCGAGTCAGTTGGAGCTAAGAGCGGGCGGCTATTTAGAACTCCTTCAGTCTCCACTAGGGTCGTTTCCAACTCAGATAAGGCTACTGTCCGGGTGCACAGAACTCTTTTTAAAATTTTCTTTACAGACTGCACAAGCCTTTCATAAAACCCTCCCATCCAAGGAGACAGAGACGGAATAAACCGCCATTTGATTTGGTTAGAGCTCAAAAAATGCGCAACTGGACTTCCATTAAGGGAACGTTGATTCCAGAGAAATTTTAGGGACGTGTCGCTGAATTTAAACTGGGTCGCGTTATCAGAAATGATTAAATTCGGCACTCCCCGACGGCCACAAAACCTCCGAAACGCGCTTAGAAATTCCTCCGAACTGCAACCCTTCACAATCTCTAGGTGTAACGCCCGAGTGACAGCGCAAGTTATGAGACAAATCCAAATCTTGACCTGCTGTTTACCTGAATCTAAAACATAGAGCGGGCCTAAATAATCAATTCCAATTGTGGAAAAAGGAGGCTGTCTGTTAACGCGGCTAGCGGGCAGAGGGGGTGGACCTGGCGCCTGGAACGGTCGACCGCCCCACCTTCGGCAGACTCTGCAATCTCTCAACACAGACCGTACCAATATGCGTCCGTGTGGCACCCAGTATCTGTACCGTACATGAGCAAGAGTGATGTTGGGCCCGGCATGAAGTGCACGTTTGTGCGCGGTACCAACAACCAATCTAGTAAGGGGATGCTGCCGCGGTAGTAAGATCGGATTGGACATATCAGGAGTAATGTTGGCATTCTCGAAGCGGCCACTGCAACGCATAATGCCGTTCTCGTCTAATCTCAGACCCAACTGCCTAACTAACGGAGGTGGTTTGGCTGTTGTTTTTTCGGCAAGGAATCGAAATTCAGCCGAAAGCGAAGTCTGCTGTGCCGAAAGCACCCATAATCTAGACGCCTTTTCCACCTCGTTGGAGTCTAGTGGCATTATAGGAGCACCCCGTTTTAGCCGTTTACTGCGACGCGATTTGAATTTTTTCCAGTTTTGAACTGCTCTTAGCACCCATGCAGTCACACGAAAAAGCGAGTCAGCGCTGGAAAACCGGTTTAGATCAATGCCAGCAGGGATTCAGGTGCCTTACGCCGACTTTATTGCTGCGGAGAGGTGCCATACGCCGACTAGGTGCTAAACGCCGACTGGGGTGGTGCTTTACGACGACTGAGCAGGTGCCAAACGCCGACTACACCTAAGGTGCCTTACGCCGACTGAGCAGGTGCCTTACGCCGACTCAACAGTTGCGATACGCCGACTTCTAACTTTTTAACCTAATAGCCTCTGTCTGTGTGTGTCAGTATACTTGTGCGTAGTACATACATAAGTCCGGCCAGGGTATGTGGCACATGTGGTGGTATGTGGGTATTTCCTTAGCGAATTTCAATTTGTAGTCTTAGTTTATATATAGTTATAAAATTTCAGTCCAATTAGTTTTATAGTACTACAAATTAGGCCTATACATATCTCAAGCCGTGACGCACAAACCATTGACACATTTGCAATAAGAACTTTATGTCCCCAGTTGAAAAAACTGTAAAAATATAAATCTACATGGGCTAGACATCATATAAGTTGTGTCACCATACAGCGACCACTTAGAAAGCCGTGCTGGCAGTCTGTAATCAGTCTGTGGCACTAAAACTACAATTTCGTTAATTATAGTTGACTCTAGAACTACTGGGGGCGTCCAAAATACTGATAAAGCCTATAATAATTCGTAACACTAGAATTAAAGTACAGTAGTAGTTCAGTATTATTGACTGTTGCACCCCTTTAAATTAGTAGAAGGGGTGCCGGTTGCCTGTTGCTGCCACTCCAGATCGACAGTAGACGGTAAAGAACCCTCTGAATGTATGAGCTCTGGTATCTGCATTAACTGTATGTTTGCCAGTGTTCATAAAATAAAGTCGGCGTATCGCACCAGAAAAGTGGGCGTAAGGCACCTGGCCAGTCGGCGTAAAGCACCTACAGGTTGAGGCTCCTAGGTCGAGTCGGCGTAAGGCACCAAGCCAGTCGTCGTAAGGCACCACCCAGTCGGCGTAAGGCACCCTTTTAATTGGTCGGCGTAACGCACCGGTCGGCGTATCGCACTAACACCGCCAGCAGGGGGTTCTACAGGCACAGTAGGCAGACTCACGGCTAAAGGAATGGGGTCTTCCTCTACAACTTGTGGTTTTTTATTTTTTGGCCACATTTCTTGCGATTGCGAAAGCCATTCAGGCCCGGCCCACCATAGAGAATTATTGACCAGTTCGCCGTACTGTTCAGGCTTAGTGGGCACGTCTGCGGGGTTCCCTTTGCCAGGTATGCTACGAAACTCCGCAAATCGGTACTCTTGAATCTCGGACACTCGATTTTGGACCCACCGGGGTAGCACTCGCTCTGACTGAAGCCAAGATAGAACACACTCAGAGTCGGTCCATAAAAACTGAGAATGTACAGTACGTCGCAGCTGCTCAAAAATAAACTTTAGCGCTCGCGTGCCCAAAAGAACACCCATCAGTTCCAAACGCGGTAAAGTTAATTCTTTCAGCGGCGCCAGCCTATTTTTCGCAAAGAGAATCGTCACCTTAGCAGTTTGGCTTGTGTTCTGAACACGTAAGTAAATTACGGCGCAATAGGCTCGTTTTGATGCATCCGTAAAACAATGCAGCTGAACATTAGAGTTATTGTCTAGGTGGCCGACAAACCGAGGGACGCTAAACTGTTTGAGAGAACTAATCGGCGGCAAAACTGCTTGCGCGCGCTTCAAATATTCGCCTGATAACTAACTCAGTGTCCCAGTCGAATTTGTCTGCCCAAAGAGCTTGCACTAACTGCTTAGCTGGTTGGTCGTCGGTTGGTAGAGCGTCGTGCGTGGTAAGTGCGCAAAGGGCAGTCTTCCACCCTAGTAGTTTAGTACCTCCCCATTCGGGTGGAGTCTAAATCGGTCAGTTCTTTAGTTCTAAGTCCTAAATGCTTGCCAGAGTTGACTCTTATTTCGGTGTTCGCATTCGCCTGGTCAGAGGACCAGTGAAATCCTAATTGCTGGCCAGAGTTGGCTCTTATTTCGGTATTCGCCTGGTCAGAGCACCAGTGAAATTTAGCTTAGTAACGTCAGACCACTCAGTTAGCAAGAAATACTGTTTTGGTTGAGCGTGTGAGTGTCCCTTTTTGGCTGATTTGGCCATCGATAGACGTAGATGCTGGCGTGGCTCAGTCGAAAGGCATTCGAGGCTAGCTCGGTTTGCCAACGAAATTCATACGTAATTCCGCGTTAAACGCGACGCAGTTTGACTTTGTACATGCCAGTGGGCCAGCGCCCAGGCATAGGGCATTGCTTGCATTAGGTGCAGTCGGTCTCTGGCGATAGGCAGCAAGCAGCTATAGTACGGCGCCATTAGAGGCAGCCGGCGTCAACTGCATTTCGTTTTGGGTTATGGTAAAGAGTAGACTGAGCACCAGCAATAGGTTAGTGAGCCTCGTTGACAGTCAACGGCTCAACCCTAGAAGCAGAGGTTAGGTAGTAATCAGCCCTCTGTTTCGGCCATATCAGTGCAAAATCCACTCATCCCCTTTCTAGTAGCCTAATGGCAGGACTGCCCAAGTAATTTCTTATTTTTCAAACACCGTTGCCAATCTCGTGGCGCGGTTGGCTGATGCGTACTGTCAATAAGCGATAAAACGGCGAACTGCGTCCTAATTAGTATGTATGTACTGTATGCCCCAAAGTTGTTCGTATATTTCCAGCTATTAATTAGTAGTAATGACCGACACTAAACAGTAGCTAATTCAGGTTGAACTCTTGCCAGCCAGAATGCAGAAATCGAGCTATATACTGTATGTTAGAGGTGTTTAGTAAAAAAAACCTCATCGTTTTCGAATAGTACGGTTTAGTGCCTTATTTCTATTTCTGTGTCTTCCAAAAACACCCTCAGCCGAGACTTATTAGAGTATTTAGAGTATTTATCTCTAGGTTTGGCTAAAGTCCGCAGCCGGACTACCTGGCAAGTTCTGTACCCTCTCAGCAAGCGAGAGTCTCCCCCTCTGTTAATAGTTTGGTTCTTAGTGAACAAGTTTAGTGGTGGCGCTAGGTTAGATACACCCTCTACCTCAAAGACTCTCTGCCCAGCCCACCCAGTAGCTCTGTTCCTGCTCAAGGCCTTCCTAGTCGTAACTGTCCCTATTGCTGTAATGCTGAGACAGCATGTAGATTAGCTCTCTATCCCTCCTTAGCGGCAACGCTTAGAGTTGCCAAAAGCTACTGAACAGCGGTTTCAGTTTAGCAGTAAGCATTTTCGTTTTTTGTGCCAATTCAGACCGAGATTAATCCAACCTGTCTCTCAGGTGTTGTGTTTGGCGCAACTCAGAATCTCTAGAACCCTACCTCAGTTTTGCAGTATCTAATCTGTGACTCAGTGTCAGTGCTCAGTGTATCTAATTCTCGTTTATAGCTCAGTCCGGCGAGAGGGTCCTCCATAGCGCATGGAGGAAGAAAAGGCAGAGCCTTCAGAGTTTGAGCTACTGCGTGCTGGTCGACCCTGTCAGGTTGCAGTTAGTAAGTACATACGTAGTTGCAGAACCTAAAATTTTCTGACCTGTAGTGGTGCCTAAACGGCCTACATAATTTCGTACTCTTCAGTACTCTTTCTCTCGTTTAGCTACAGTAGGTGACGCGACGTGACTTTCCGCAACCCATCCTCACTCAGTGATGTTGAGCGTCAGTTCTCAAGTTCTATGGCCGTAATTACATTAGGCCACCAGTGTTTCGTTTAGAGTATGTACCGACCCTAATTCGTACGCTCACTCTCTTAGCTAGTCAGTCCAGAATTTATGTTTTTTTATTTACTGTAGTGCCCTAAAAACAGTCCTTTAGTAATTGTAATCAAAAACGGGTTTCCCTCATTTTCACTATGCTACCTACATACGTAGCTTGTATTGCAGGCGAGTTCACGGTTTACTCTGGGTTGTCAAGCTGCCTGGTCTCAATCGCAATCTTTCTAATATTGCAGTAATTTCCCTCTGTAGCGTGTTTTCAGCTATATCGGTTTCCAAACGGCAGTCACCAGCAATCGGTCGTGGAGAACTCGTAATCTACTAGCAAGCATCAGCAGAGACGCTTTCGGCGGGGAGTGTCATGTTTTACATGAACGATATTTTAGGAATTCTCGCCGTAAACCATGATTTCAGTTTTAGTTTGCTTTCTGTACATTTTCCCTACATTTAAAATTACCGTACTCTCTGCTCGTTGATTTGATTGTCATGACTTCTTGATTTACCTGCAAACGATCTTCCTTATTTTGAATTCTATCAGTCTATCAGTCGATCAGTGTCTCTAACAATCGGAGTGTCGGGTGGTGTCTAAAAAGAAGAGGGCAGAGAGAGGCGGTCGTCTAATAAAGAAAAACCCTGTTGTCGGTCTGTGTTTTACTTTGGGTGCAATCCCATCTAATTCTTAGGTAGTTTGTTTGTATGGCCTTTAGTCTTTCACTCGCCAATCGTCCTCGCTCTAATCGTAATCACAACGCGATGTAATTTTAGCCAAGCTGGGCCGGCTTTCGTTCGTTCTCGTTCTAATGGCTCTCGCCTTGACAATCTCTCAAAAAGTAACACCTTCATCTCAGAACACTAGCCCAGTCAAGATTGTACAGTATTGACCGGTAGATCCCCTTTGCGGTGGATTGGAGGTAGGAAAAAACAAGTTAAAATATCAGAAACTAAATCAACACCAAAACTGAGCCCGCACATTGGTGTAGTGGTTTAGGCCGCATGGCCACTGTGCGCAATGTCATGCGTTCATCCTCTCGGCGCGGCAAAGAGTTGGTCGTCAGCACAAAGCCCCACGCAGACCACCGAAAGCTGGTTACAGCGAGTAGGTAAATCAGAACCGACTGGATCTGCTGTTGCACCGAAAGCCGCTCCCCAAAACATGCTTGTGTTGGAGGAAAAGAAGATCAACGACGTCAGGACTTGTCGAGAAACCAGCAATATGGTCTATAACGGTTTAGTTCAGCTGGCCGGGTGGCCGTTGTGATCTGACAGCGCCATGACGTCATCACGCCAGGCAGTCTCTAGTGACTGGCACCCAACAGCATGTCTAGGAGTGGCTTAGCAGTGAAAGAAGGGCGCAGCGTCGGAGACGACGATATCAGGGGTCGCGAAATGGACCGTGCAGGTCCCCACGCGACGTAGGGCAGACCGCCCCCGGATGGGGACCCCCGAGACGATTTTTCCGACCCCCCTCCGATTTCCTGACAAGTAATTTTTTGAGCAAATTTTTGCGATTTTTTACAATTTCAGACAAAAACTTGCCAAAATCGCCTGCAAAACACCACTTTTTAGCTGTATTTCAGCCATTAGCGATTTTTGAGCGTTTTTTAGTGCCCAGCCCAGCCCCTCACAAGATTTTGGGCTCAGACCCCCTCCAACTCCCCTCCCCCTTCGGCGGATACCTGTTACATGTATGGTACTAGGCGCATACATGTACTAGGGGGCGTTTGGGGGTTACAGATTGCATTGAGGCATCCAAATCTGCACAACGTATTTTTGGCAATCTTTTTGCGCGGTGGAAAATTTGATTTTAATCAGCAGGAATCTGACAGACCTATAAAACATTTATTCTGTTACAATCACATCAACAACAGTCTGTCTTTTCCTTTCCACTCGATTCACTGATATTAAGCAAAATAGTTTAGAAATTGGAAGGTATGTTCTTCAGGCACTTGGTAGCCTGATGCTCTTTTGTGAACTTTGTTTTGCTTTAATGGATTGCCGCCATCATTCCGTTTCCATCGCAAATTGGTCTCATCGCGTCTGTAATGTAACACAGTCAGGCACTTAACGCCGTTTAGGTACGACACCATATATGGTACCGGTACCAGGGTAGTGGGAACATACATGTATATGGTACCCCCACGTTCGAGGAATGTGGTGGCACCATACAGGGATGGTATTTTTCCGAAAAAACCTCGGCCTGATTTTTTCCGTTTTTTTCCTAAATCGCGGAAAAAACTCCAGCCCAAGTTCTGAGTATCCTAGACTGGTTTTATGATTCCTAGCGCTTTCTAACGCGTTCCTCAGTCTTCTCAGACCAGAAATACACGTGTTACATTGATGTAAATCACGAAACAGGTATGAAACAGTGCCTGGCGTAACGCGTATAGGCATGCAACAGTAAATGGGGAATATCACTCAATCAATCATTATAGCTTACGCATTTATAAGAGCATTGGCTGCGATGCTGTGTAAAATGACCAACAAACAAATTGAAATCAAAAGCTTGCCCATCTTGCGACCTTTCGAATAACTGATAGGATTTATAGCTCTGAAATACAGTTCAGTTAGCAAGGCAGCATTCTGGGTTTCATTCATACATGTCGTTGGGGGGGTAAAGGGAGGCCGGTCCCCACAAACCCGATTTTTCGGCAAAAGTCGCCCCCACCCATTTTTTTGGGAGGGGGGGGGGGCTGAAAGAAGACCCACTTTTGGATTCCAAAGTAAAGAAGATTTTAACCCAGATAATATACGTATTCTGCAGCACAAAATAGGGTTTTCGCCTACTCTAGAACCCAAACAAAGGTTTTTGTAAGGCTTAGAAATCCTAAATAAGGTTTTTAGGTGACATTTAAACCCTGATTAGGGTTTTTAGGTTACTTTGAAACCCTAAACAGGGTTTTCAGGTTACTTTCAAACCCTAAACAGGGCTTGCATAAACGGCTCAAGTTCAGAGTGAGTATCGCAGTTATGCTTGCCTTCGGTGCATGCCCGCCCACCAGCAACCCCCTGGAACCCCGGAGCTACACCCCCTCAATGTTGGGTCGACAGGGATTTTCGGGCTCCATTCAAACGATCACCCTTTATTCGTTTCTTAAGCTAGGATCCGATCCGATCCGATCCGATCCGATCCGATCCGATCCGATCCGATCCGATCCGATCCGATCCGATCCGATCCGATCCGATCCGATCCGATCCGATCCGATCCGATCCGATCCGATCCGATCCGATCCGATCCGATCCGATATGTGGGGGACCTACGGCCCTACGATCAGAGCTATGTGGTCCATTTCGTGACCCCCGTGGTTCGTCATCTTGGACGTTTGGTTGCAGGGGGTTTCTGGTTGCCGGGCATGCACCGTTTATCTTTGATCGAGCTCTATTTTAACAGATATTAATATCAGCCAGATCCGTGAGATAACCCTGCTTCTGCTTGCCCCCTCTAAGCTGACTCTTAAGTAAATTTATTTGAAATATAATTTAATTATAATTTACTTACCAAACAATTTTTCTTGTATTAGTAAATTTCTTAAAAATTTAATTAATTATACTTATAATTTACTTAAGGCAAAAATTCACTTTTAATATAATTAAAATTATAATTTACTTACCAAATAATTTACTTCTATTAGTAAATTTCTAAAAAATATAATTAAAATTATAAATATAATTTACTTAGCAACAGTAAAGCTGACTTTCTTGCAAAATGCATCTTCATTCTGTTAAAAATCCCACACGTACAGTTCGTCATTCTGTGTTAGGGCGACCTGTGCAATGAACTTTTGTTTTTGGATATATACTGTACTCTTATCATTTCCATATCTATGTCTACGTCTACATGTACCTTTCTCAGCTAATCAGCAGTCTGAGACTGAGGAAGCCTGACAGTAGGACAAATGCACAAAATATGAGTTGTATGGATATGCATCGGTTATATAGCATCCTTGTGGTATGGTGGAATGTGTTGTCAGCTTGCCAATTTGCATTTGGTCGTACGAATATGTGAGCTTATCATGTCAGCTGGTTGCTTGTTCGTGTTGTCTTCCAGAAAGGAATGTCTGTCTGATTCTATATTCTGTATTCTGTACTGTATGTGTCAAATATTGCTGTCAGCTGGCTAGATGTGTTTTTGCTAGAAAGTAATTACTTACTTTAGTAGTTTTAAGCATTTTTTGGCCAGTGTATATTTTGCTAAAACTCTGTTGTACTCCTGCTATGTACAGTACAATAATACAGACTTTTTTCTGTAGCAACCGGAAATATCAACCAATTTGAATTCTCGTCATAACTGTCACTTAACACCATTTCTCACACGACTGTATTACTGTTGATTGGGTATACCGAACCCATACCGAAAAATGGGTATTTTTGGGAATACCTACCCAATAAATACCTACCGATTCCAGGTATTTTAATAAATACCCATACCGGGTATACCGATTACTTTGTGAGTACCCAGGTATTTGGGAATCGGTATTTTTTGTCCAGCTCGGTGCAATTTATATCCAAAATTCCCCATGATCACGATGTTTTCTTTGTAATTTTGCGTTTTTGGGGCATGCAGAAACACATTCTATTACGATATCCTCCCAAAATATCGAATTTGAATGATTTTTAGTCCTCTGACCCTATCCCCCGTCGCAAACTTGCTTTGTTATTAGAAAGCGTTGGTCTAGTTTTGGCTTAACTTCACACTGCTCCTTAGTAATCAAGTCTCTATGTACTTGATGTACAGTACAATCACAATCAACAAAATAACCACGCGTTTTGTCACTGCTGGTTAGATCTCCATTCTGTGCACTAGTAGGCTTTAAAACTACAGTACAATGGAAGCATTTCTCGCAGCCAAAATTATTTACAGAAACGATTTTCACTTCAGTGAAACTAAAAAGATTAAAAAAATTCCTAAACAACTGTAAATCCCATTGCTTTTGATGAATTTTCTAGCCTCTGACCTTGGAAATGACTAAATCCATGGCCTTGTAAATGGGAAATTCTGTGGTTTGACTTTCTAAAACATTTTCAGCAAATACCGAATAAATACCGGTTTACCGGTATTTTTGCGAATACCTACCCATACCGAACCGATTCCTGGGTATGCCGAAAAATACCTACCCATACCGAACCGATTCCTGAAAACCTCATACCCAAACAACAGTAGTGTATCACGCTAAATCGCGTGATAATATCCCTACAAACTTTGTCAGATTATTTCAAATCTTTGTAAGGTGAGAGAGCAGACATGGGCGGGCTAGCATTTCGGCTGAGGGGAGGTTCAATTTTCGATTCCTGAGGGGGGCTGAGGGGGGATAGGAGCGCCTGAGGGGGCGCTGAGGGGATGGTAAGCCAAAAAGTCCGATTTTTTGCTAAAATCAAGGTTTCTTGGCATATTTTTTATTAAAATAAGCTATTCTGAGCTCATTTACACCTAATCCAGGCATATTTTTATCATAATTTTATATACAAAATTCTTCCAAAAAATTCCTGAGGGGGAGGGTGGTAGCGGCCGGCTGAGGGGGGTAGGTCAGAGCCTGAGAGGGGGCCAACCCCCCTCAGCCCCCCTTTGCCCATGTCTGTGAGAGAGTGAGTTTTGTAAAACCGCTCTCTCACCTTGACAAAATCGTTTGTACGTATTTGTCAGAAAATGTTGGTAATTCTGCTGACAAACTATGTAAGGTGAGAGAGAGCGGGTTTTGTAAGATTTGGCAAGTTTCTCTACAAATAGAAATAATTTTACAAAATTTTGTGAGGTGAGAGATTGGCCCTAAGGACACGTGGCTTATTGGAGGACGCGGCTTATTTATTTCACCTTGATTTTGGGTATCACAAAATGCCAAAACCGTAGGTTTGTGGTATTGGTTTCACCAAAACTTCTGTAGAAACTCTGAAAGATTTAGTCCTGTTGTAGTTTTTTTAATTCATTCATGCCTTACAAGGTTGTTTGACAGTAGGATTTGCTCTGGTTGACTGCTTTTTCATGACAAGCTGATTTCTAATAAGCCTAATAGAGGGCGCGGCTTGTTTCTTTCAAACCTCCCAAACCTCCTCTGACATGTGGCTTATTGGAGTAGTTGGCTTACTGGAGTAACACGGTTGATATGTAAATAGGAACCAAACCTTAGCTGCGACACCGCGGCAAAAGGGGAGGGTTGTTGTTAAGGAGGCTGCCGGCCCTTGTATCTCTTTCTTTCTGCTCTATAGCAGCTGGCTGACCGAAAGGTCAAAAAGTTACAACAACAACAACCAAAGCGAACAGAACCGGGGGCACAACCCGCGATCAGGTTCGTTCGTTATAATTTTTCTGTAACGATAACTTTTGTCGACCAGACAAATGATCAGACACTTCATCTAGTCATTCAATTAGTATCGTCATTTACACCAACAAGCATCGCCACCACGACAGTAGGTACATTTCTTAGGCGCAGGACACTTGCACGTTGCAGTCGGATACGGCAAAAAAATCATACACACATCCTTGCTTTTGCACAGTAAAAGTATACACTCAAAACTACAGGGTATCTCAAAAATGTTCACATTTCTCTTTACTGCCATTCCCGCAAATTTTGACCAAATAGACTGAAATTACCAGACTGGGATTAGAGCCTGGGCCATAGATGCCAAAATTCGGGGAATTTTATGTGTTAAAGTTTGGTTCACTAGGCTTGACTCATTCCAGAGAAATTTCAAAAAAAGTGAAATTTGGTAATTTAAAAAGTAAAGCCGGACACTGAAAAATGGAAACATTTCTTTTTCCTGTAGCTTTCCTAATTTTTGTCGTAATAGGATGAAATTTGGAGTGTAAACGCAGAAATTGAGGGCAATTCGTAAGAGTTGGCACAGGATCACGCCTGACAATTTAAATTTCTGGTAAAAATCTCGCTGCACTTTGTTCCCAGATTTTGTCTCCAAATAACGTCTCTTCTTACCGAAGGTGCGATGGCATAATCTTAGGGGCTGCGGAAGTTTAAAAGCTCACCATAAATTAACAATAGTGGATATTTCTTCAGATATTCGTCGTTCGACAGTATGCTGGGTATCGCGTCGATAGGTCCCAAACGGCAATAGGTCCCCTGCGTTGATAGGTCCCAAGCCCCGTCGACAGGTCCCAAACGACAATAGGTCCCCTGCGTCGATAGGTCCCCGGTCCCGTCAATAGGTCCCAAACGTCAACAGGTCCCGAACGACTGCAGCCGACTGCGTCAACAGGTCCCAAGCTCCGTCAATAGGTCCCAAACGACTACAGCCGACCTGCGTCAACATTTCCCGAGCAATTAAGCAACTTAAAACGAAGTTTTGCGCCCTCCCTCATTATGCTTTTGCTGCCCTCGCTTTCTCAGACTGGGTGAAATCTGCAGGCAGCATTATGAACACGCTTATAACGCTCGATATGCCAGTTGTTTAAAACCAAAAGGATATTTCCAAAATAAATGAAATATTTTGATTCAGCATGGCCAAAAATCCCTTGGTGCTAAGTGATTTTATTGGATTATAATTTTTTCATCAATATTTCGCTTTTTAATGATTTTTGCCGATTTGGTTAAGAATAAATGCCTTTACAGTCTTGTAGCTGCCGGACGGACTCGTACATACCGGCAGTCGATGAATGGTTCGGTAGCCCAGAAAATGAGCTTTGCTTAGTGCAGTTACTAAACTCTTAGCTTTAATAGTATAGCAATTACAGACTGAAATGTGCTTGTTTAAAAATCCGTTCACTACTAAATTTAAACTAAGGTAATATCTGGTTTTGTCAGGCTCAAACGGCTACTGGTCCCAAGCCACTAAGCAAATTAAAGGCGATAAAGCGCCATCCCTCTTCTGTTTTAAAGTGCGTGTCTCCAGCCAAGGCTTTATAGCATAGTAATAAAAATTCCTCTTTTCTATGCAAATTCAAAGACAAAACCAGCGTGTTGTACGCTTTGGTAATGAAGCATGGGATGAGTACCACGCTCAGTTTTAGCACAGAACTCCTCAAACCGTCCGTAATCGGCCATAATTACGTAGCAACAGCATAGGAATGAACACGCGCCTCCACCTACACTCTATTGCAACTAAGAAAGAGGCATGATCTGTTTATTACCGGGGTCCACCTTTTGTCTTGTACCCTGTCGAAGTCATTCATTGTCGCTCCTCCTTCTGTAATCACGGCCCGCCGCCTCAATTATGTTTTATTATGACAGCCCATGCCTGGAGGGCACTTGAGTTCCGGTTGCCGGCCTTTAGCAAGTCAGCCGAATTTAGTTTGGGACTTATTGACGGGGCTTGGTGGGACCTATCGACACAGGGGACCTATTGTCGTTTGGGACCTGTCGACGGGGCTTGGGACCTATCGACGCAGGGGACCTATTGCCGTTTGGGACCTGTTAACGTGGGCCCTGTTGACGTTTGGGACCTATTGACACCCAATCGTATGCTGCGGCACTTTTACGGGAGATTCTTACAGCTGAAGCGCGCGAAGATCAAATTTAGCGATGTATAGGAACTGCATGTATTAGGAAGAAGTTAGTTATTGCGTTAACTTTTTACACACGAATTACCCTGAATTTCTGCGTTTACACTCCGAATTTCATCCAATTCCGGCAAAAATTAAGAAAGATACAGGAATAAGAAATGTTTCCATTTTTTCGGTGACCGGCTTTCACAATTGAAATTACCAAACTTTTCTTTTTTGAAATTTCTCGGGAATAAGTAAAGCCTAGTGCACCAAACTTTAAGACATACAATTCCCCGAATTTTGGCACCTATGTTCCAAATTTCAGCCCATTTGGTCAAAATTTGCGGAAATGGCAGTAAAAAGAATTGTGATCATTTTTTGAGACACCCTGTACATAACAGCTACATAACTGAATATGAATTGCATCACAATTAAAATATAGATCCAATTAACTGGCGTTGTCTGTGAATAGGCCAATGTCATAAGGTAGCCAAAAGTCGTAAAATCATAGCAAACATCTGTATCAGCTTCCAGAAACATATTGGCCTCAGAAACGTATGCATAGCGACATATATTTGACAAGTAAACATTATTAAAAACCATAAAGATATGTTTTCAAGGAAACAAACAAATTCATTCATGTATCAAAACATATTCTTATACAAATAAACACGTTGGCCCCACTCCCATTGTCACAGACTAGACAACGCCAATGTGCATCTACGTACATACAGTATATACTATGTACAATGTAAGTCTGTTCAAAAATCTTTGGCGCTAAGTGAATCTGGCTGTGGCTTTGATTTAGATGTGGTGCTGCAGACCCATGACATGCACAACACGGTTGCATCTAGGCCCGATCGGATATCTGGATCTGGATCTGGATATTTACCGGATATTAATCACAGTAACTCAATATTTTTTAGCTGTTTTAGGATAACCATAACGATACTAAATACTAATACTACATTTAGAATAAACAATGCTTTACAACCCAGGTAACAGGTCATCCGCCGAAGGGGAGGGGTGTTGTGGGTCTGGCGCCGGCCATGGGAGGGGGACAGAGCCCAAATTATAGGGAACGGTCTTTTTATGTGTCTATGCAAAATCTCTTCCTGAAGGGTAGGGTAGCGGTTAGGGTTAGCGGCGGCTTAGGGGCTCGTCACAACCTGCTGGTGGGTCAACCCTTTTGCCCATGCCTGCATATATGGCCGACGTACGTATTGTATAATAATAGGCCACAATCGAAATGACACCATATATGGTTTCTATACCATCTATAGTTCCACTTCAAGTTGAACCAGTACCATATGTTGTGGTATCGCAACCATATTTGGTACCGGTACCAGTATGTCGTTATTTAACTGACTGTGAAAGGCCACTTTGTTCTGATATGAGATTCGATTTGCCCAGCCTTTGTACCGGTTGGGTTGCTGTTAAACATGTTAACCAGACAAAGATTTCGGTACAAAGATTTGCGTTTTGATAACGATTAATTTTGTCTTCTAGCCAATGTCAAATATCGAAATTGTAAGATCAGACATACAGTAATACTAGCATTAGTACAGTCAAGCACTTAACGCCGTTTATGGTACTGACACCATATATGGTACCGGTCCTGTTATGGTGAGAGCTTATTGCTAGCTATCACTGTTAAGCTAGATTGCAGTGAGTGCTACTAGTCTCTGTATGCGTGCCTTTTATCTTGCTATGGAATGTTCTGGAAAGGTCAGTCACTCTCTCTCCCCTCCTTCTCTGACTGGAAACTTCTAGAATGTTCCATGGCCGTATATAAAGACAGCCTGCTCTCTAGTTCGCATTGTGTGTGTCATCGACTATCTCCTACTGTCTCCTACTCTTGCCTCTCTAGTGGCTCTACTGTGGAGCCACTCTCTGTCACTGCTTCCCATTGTTAGTTGTTGTTATTGTTGTTGGGCGGTTACGCCAAATAAACCCCTTTACTTTGATATCCTGTTGTACTCACTATCACTCGGCCTAAGAATACAACAGAGATATTCTGGCGACGCCGGTGAGATCTCGAATATTCTGGCAACTTCGTGAGATCACCCTATTCTGGCAACGCGCTCAACTTCACACTACTTTGGTGACTCGCCAATTTTCGACTCAAGAAGATGGCTGAAACTGCCCAGCTCATCAAGCTACTTCAGCAGCAGATGGAACTTCAGCAACAGCAGCATCAACAGCAGATGGCTCAACTCCTAGTTGCTTTCAAGAACTCTGCTGGCACTCAAGCTTCTCTGGTACCCACCTCAACTCCACCGTTTGCTTCATTTGACTCATCAAGTGAACTCTGGACGGACTATTGGGCCCGCTTCCTGACATTCATTGGTGCTCACTCTATTCCCCTGGAGAAGAGAGCTCAAGTCTTCCTGACCAACCAGTCTCCAGTGGTGTACAAGCTCCTGGCCAATCTGGCATCTCAGCAGACCCCTCCAAAGAACATCAACGACCTCACTTTGGACGAAATCAAGGACTTCATGATGGACCAGTACCATCCCAAGCGATTCATTGTGAGGGAACGCTTCAAGTTCTGGAGTGACATGCAGCGCAAGCCAGGAGAGACCATTCCGGAGCTGGCAGCCAGGATCAGGCAAGATGCTGTCACTTGTGACTTTCCATCAATCAAGGACCCACAAGATGAAGCTCTTCGCACCCGATTCATCTGCTCAGTCAACAATGAAGCAGTTCTCAAGGCCCTCTTCAAAATCAAGGATGATGAACTCTCCTTTGCTCGTGCTATTGAGGTGGCCATGGAGACGGAAGATGCTGCTAAAGTCGCCAAAGAAACTGTCTATGCCTCAATGTCTACTGCAGTCAACAAGGTGCAGTCACCTGCCTCTGCATCCTTCGCGGCAGCAAGGAACTCTTCTTTCAAACCCAAGATGGGAGGAAGCAAGAAGAAGAAAGAAGCTGACTCAAAGTCAAAGCGGTCTTCACACAAGGGTTCATGCTTCCGATGTGGCAAGGACAATCACCCAATTCGGGAGTGCCCATTCTGGAATGCAACCTGCCATTACTGCCAGAAGCCTGGACACATTCAGGCTGTGTGCCTGCAGAAGAAGAAGCGAGGTTCTGACAGCATGAAGTGTATCACCAGTGTGCCCCTCAGGACTGTGAAGATGGTCAACTCAGTACCAGTTCTTCAGCAGCAACTCCAGGTGAATGGAAAGCTGGTCACTTTCGAGGTCGACACAGGTGCTGGTGACAACTTCATCTCGAAAGAAGTCTGGAAGCAGATGGGAAAGCCCCCTCTCCGACAACCTGAAGGACGATATGAGACTGCTTCCAAGGAACGACTTCCAGTTTTGGGAATGCTCAAAGCAGTGGCAACTCTCAGTTCTGGCGCACCACTTGGACAGACTGGCAAAACTGTCAAGTTCGTTGTGGCATCAATTCCAAGACTGAACATGCTCGGTCGTGATGCTATTCGCTCATTGGGGATCTCTGTGGATGCTCTCATGGACAGCCCTGGCACTGGATCTCACAGCAGTGCAGTGTGCTCAGTGTTCGACAGCCTCAAGCCAGACACCTCTCTGCAGAAGGCATGTCAACAACTCTGCCAGGAGTTCCCCAACCTCTTCAAACCAGAACTGGGGTGTCTCAAGGATTTCAAGCTCGAGGTCAAGTTCAAGCCTGATGTGCAGCCTGTTTTCTGCAAACCGCGGCCTGTCCCGTTTGCAATCCAGGATGACCTCAATCAAGCCTACGATGCTGGCATTGCTAAAGGAGTATGGAGACCCACTCAATTCAGCAGGTATGGTACTCCAGTGGTCCCGATCAGGAAGGCCCTGAGCCCTGGACAGACCAAGCGCAGCCTGCGAGTATGTGGCGATTACTCAGTCACAGTGAACTCTCAACTGGAGACACACCATCAGCCCATCCCTCTCCCAGAGGATCTCATGCGCAAGCTCAGTGGTGGATACGCATTCACCAAGATTGATCTGGCTGATGCTTACAACCAGATCATGCTGGACACAGACTCTCAGCAAAGACTTGCTCTCAGCACTCACCGCGGTGTGCTACTGCAGCTACATCTACCTTTTGGCATCAAGTCAGCCCCTGGCTACTTCCAAGAAATCATGGAGCAGCTCACCTCTGATCTTCCTGGAGTGGCGGTATATCTGGATGATATACTGGTCAGTGGAACCAGTGCAGAAGATCACCTCAAGAATCTGCGTGCACTCTTCTCTCGTTTGGATGAGAAAGGACTTCGCTGTCGCTTGGAGAAGTGCACATTTGCTCAGTCCTCGGTGGAATACCTTGGACACCTGCTCTCTCAAACTGGAATTGCCAAAGGACCCAAGGTGGATGCCATCAAGAGGATGCCACCCCCAAGCAACGTGTCCAGTCTCAAGTCATTTCTCAGATCAGTGTAGTTCTACCACAAGTTTCTCCCCAACTTGTCAACTGTCACTGAACCTCTGCATCGCCTCACAAGGAAGAACACTTCTTGGCACTGGGGTGCAGAAGAACAAGCAGCTTTCCAAACGCTCAAGGATCTGCTTTGTATGGACACTGTTTTGGCCCATTTTGACCCCACGCTTCCTATTGGAATCTCATGTGATGCTTCGGATGTTGGAATTGGTGCAGTACTCTTTCACCGCTACCCAGATGGCAGTGAGCGGCCGATTGCCAATGCATCCAAGACCCTGACAGGTGCTCAACGCAACTACAGTCAGATCCAGAAGGAAGCCCTTGTGATCATCTTCGCGCTGAAGAAGTTTCACCAGTTTCTCTATGGACGCAAATTCATACTGGTGACTGATCACAAGCCTCTGCTCACTCTCTTTGGACCAAACAAAGTGACTCCTGCTCTCGCGGCAAATCGCCTGGCCCGATGGTCTCTCATTCTGCATCAATATGACTACGACATTGAGTTCCGTGAGTCAACCAAGCATGGAAATGCAGACGCTCTCAGTCGACTCCCAGCTGGTCCTGACAGCAACTTTGATGGGGAGGAAATGGATGATGATGTCGACACGATCTGCATGATCAAGACCATTGGACTTCAGCTCTGTCCCACCAAACCAGGAATCTTTGTGAAGGAAACAGCCAAGGATCCAGTACTCACTTCGGTCATGAAGTTCACACAGGAAGGCTGGCCTCCAGCTGACCAAGCTCACAGCAAACGGCTTTCTGACGATCAAGAAGAGGATCAGGACTACTCAGTCAAGGCATTCAGAAAGCTGGCTCCCTCACTGTCCATTTGCAATGGATGTCTGCTCTATGGATCCAGAGTGGTTGTTCCCAGAAGTCTGCAGCCACAGGTATTGCAACTTCTTCACTTGGGACACTTTGGTATGCAACGAATGAAGCAACTCGCTCGCTCAGCAGTCTATTGGCCTGGGATAGACTCAAGCATCGATGATGTGGCTCGCCACTGCACTGCCTGTGCAGAACATCAGAACAAGCCCTCCAAGCCTGCAGTTCACCCCTGGATGCTCCCAGAGAAACCTTGGAGTCGTGTACATGTTGACCATGCTGTCAATTTCATGGGAACAAACTGGCTTGTACTGATTGATGCTCACTCCAAGTACCCTTGTATCCACGCCACTTCATCCACTTCTGCAAGGGCAACGATGGCTCTGCTTGAAGAAGACTTCGCTCACTTTGGCTACCCTCATGCCATTGTCTCGGATAATGCCCCCACCTTCACCTCAGAAGAGTTCCAAGCCTGGTGCCAGGAACGAGGCATTACCCATCTCACTGGAGCACCTTACCACCCAGCGACTAATGGTGCAGCTGAACGTTTGGTGCAGACCTTCAAGCGCGCTCTGAAGAAGTCATCCTTAGCTCCTAAGGCAGCCCTGCAGGAATTTCTCATGCACTACAGGAGAACTCCTCTTACCACTGGCTATTCACCCAGTGAGCTCCTGAATGGAAGACAGCTTCGCTGCAAGATCGACGCTTTGCGGCCATCCCCTGCTCACATGGCTCAAGAAAAAGAAGCCAAACAAGCTGCCAAGTCTCAGATTCAAGAGACTGTTCGTCCTGCCATCGCCAAACTCACACTCTCTTACTCAGTTGGCACTCCTTGCTATGCTCTCTACTGTGGTCCACATCACAACAAGGAGCCAAGATGGGTACCTGCTCTGGTCACCAAGGTGTTTGGGACCCGCACTGTCAACGTTCGTGTCATTCCAAGAGGACCAACCTGGCGCAGACACATTGAACAACTCCGACCCCGATATGGAGTGGAAGAGGACAGTGATCCAGGAGAGGTGTCTCCCACACAGCTCAACGGTCCAGCTCTCCATCCCTCTGAAGGATTGGCTGAAGCCGATAGTGGACCCTCCTGCTCTGCTCAAAAGGACATGCCCAGACCCAAGCGAAACTGGCGTGCTCCCGTTGGCGATGAATATGGACCTGGCAAGCCACGACGCTCAGAGAGGCTGAAGCAAAAACACTCCCAGAAGGACACCAGTGATAAGTAGGTCTTTCGCCTATCGGTGTAACCTTAGGCTGGTGGGGAGGTGTTATGGTGAGAGCTTATTGCTAGCTATCACTGTTAAGCTAGATTGCAGTGAGTGCTACTAGTCTCTGTATGCGTGCCTTTTATCTTGCTATGGAATGTTCTGGAAAGGTCAGTCACTCTCTCTCCCCTCCTTCTCTGACTGGAAACTTCTAGAATGTTCCATGGCCGTATATAAAGACAGCCTGCTCTCTAGTTCGCATTGTGTGTGTCATCGACTATCTCCTACTGTCTCCTACTCTTGCCTCTCTAGTGGCTCTACTGTGGAGCCACTCTCTGTCACTGCTTCCCATTGTTAGTTGTTGTTATTGTTGTTGGGCGGTTACGCCAAATAAACCCCTTTACTTTGATATCCTGTTGTACTCACTATCACTCGGCCTAAGAATACAACAGGTCCGGTA
Source organism: Sabatieria punctata (assembly GCA_030248155.1). Lineage (NCBI taxonomy): Eukaryota > Metazoa > Nematoda > Chromadorea > Araeolaimida > Comesomatidae > Sabatieria > Sabatieria punctata. The sequence continues at coordinate 124,517 of JASANB010007352.1, read as the reverse complement.
CCTTATATGGTACCACCACAGGCCCCGAACTTGGGGGTACCATATATGGCACCACTACCCCCGGTACCATAAACGGCGTTAAGTGCCTGACCGTAATAGAGGAACATGTGAAACATGTGTTGTTTGGGTTGCACCTCATCTAAATCCAGGACACTGCCGATTTCTTCACCCAGCCTCAAAGAGTTGGGAAGAGACTTAGATTTTGTTGCTTACTTTCAAGAATTTTGCAGTGACAGATGGAACTTTTTGGACCTTTGCAGTCAAGACAACCCATGTCGTTTGGGCAGACACAAAGCGATCCACCATGATGCATGTTATAACATTGTTCGTTCTTGTCCACTGCGCACTCTAAAAGTAATTGTGCGAAAGATGCATTTTAGTTTTTCGGCTTGATTTTGGTGGAATCCGCGCATCTGTTCCCTCTCTGTCTGTTTTACCGGTCTCCACTGACTCAATTTTTCGCAGAATTTTGCAGAGAATCGTAGCGAATTGTCCCGCATGTAAGCTGCTCTTTTGGAACAATCAGCTACAGTATTTTCGGCATAGATAGTTGCGCTAGATAGTTTTCTATTCAGCGCATATCGTTTTTTCCCGAAAACTATTATAGTCTGGCTAACGCCGTTTATGGTACCGGTACATAAGCTTGTGGCACCATATATGGTACCCCCACGTTGGGGGGGGACCATCATACAAGTAACAGCTCCGGGCCGCCCTGGGGGTTCTCCTCTGGTGGGGGTCGAGGGGATTTCACCCAGAGAAGGTCCAAAATTTCATAAAGTTGCAAAATACCTGGAAATGTGTTTTTAGCACGTTTTTTCTGAATCAGTATTTTAATCGCTATTTTTCCTAAATCGCTATTTTATTCAGAACGCTAAAACTCGCTATTTTAAGCTGCCAAATAGCCTTTTAGAGCTATAGAAACAAGCAAAAAATGACAAAAGAGCTTCCAAAAACCCCGATTTCTCTTAAATATCAGCAGTGAAAATGCAAAATTCGATTTCCAAAGGCTTTTCAAGCGAATTTTAGACTAAAAATTAGTGATTTCTGAGCTAGTTTGTTAGTACTGGAGCCACTAATGTTACAGTCAGGCACTTAACGCCGTTTATGGTACCACCGACACCATATAAGGTGGTATACACCATATAAGGTGCCGGTACCATACCATATATGTTACCGGTACCTAGGGTAGTGGTACCATATATGGTACCGATCCGATCCGATGTGTGGGGGGACCTTACGGCCCTACGCTGAGACCTATGCCGTCCATTGCACGACCCCCGTGGTTCGTCATCTCGGACGTTTCCCTTCTTTCACTGCCAAGCCACTCTGGCCATTAGGGCCCGACCGGATATCCGGATCCGGATCCGGCCGGATATGGCCATATCCGGATCCGGTACCGGATCCGGGTATTACCTGCCGGATATGCCGGATATCAGTCACACATGAGAAAACGTGATTTTTACGTATTTCGAACATAAATATTGCATTCAACCGAATGTTTGATAGAAATTTGCGCAGTTGTATGGTTCTAAAACAGTTTTGCAGCTTGCCAGGAAGTATTTAATTGCTCCTATCGGTGCGGTAGCTAGCGAGCAAACATTTAAGACTGCTGGCTCTATTTCGGAAGGCGATCGCTCCTCTCTGAAGCCCGAAAATGTAGAAATGTTGTTGTTTAACAAGTATAACTTGCGTGCCGGCACAGTTGGTGTAGTGGTTTAGGCCGCAAGGTTCTTAAGTCCATATAAAGATTGGTTAACTTGCAAAATTTGGCAAAGATTCGATGAAGGGTTCTTGAAATATTTACGTTCAAAATTGACAACAAACTCAAATCAATTTCTAACCGCAGTGATAAAATATCCAAATATGCAAAAAATATGTACATATCTCATTTTTGCAAGCATATGATATATGCAATATCAATATGCACTAGAAATTGCATGCATATATTCATATGCAATATCACATGCATCGCAAAAACCCCGATATCATCCAACCATAGTTTGAACTACAATTATTTGATGTTTTGAATCAACTGTCTGTTCCGTTTTCGGTTTTGCCTGCAGGTCCTTTGTCGTTGTCCTATCGCCCGGCTGTCACGCGGTGTAGCAGGTGATGCTTAACAACAAAGTCCTTTATGCCAAGGCAGTAACGGACCATCAACCACGCCAGTATACAACTAAAGACTGGCCACAACACACGCACTCCGGGAGAGCACAAACTAGAGTCAGCCGCAAGGCAGGTGCGCAGGGAGAGAAAGTGATTGTGTTCCAGGGTTGCCAGGTTTTCGGAACCCAATCCCCCTACTTTTCAGCAAAAAAACCCCTACTTCCCCCTACCATTTTCAAAAAACCCCTACCAAAAACCCCTACCCTAAAAAAGGCAAAAATACAGTGGTGTTATAAGGTATTGAAGTTAAATTCTTGTATAAAGTAGTAAGTGAGCTAAACGATAGCTAAACTAATACTATATCAGCCACTAAAGCAACACGTATCAATGAACTGAATACTGAATATACTGAATATTCAGTTAAAATTTGTTTTTGAAAAGGTAGCTGCACGCTTTGAGCACTCTTCAGTTCTTAAAAGTAAAGCAGAGAGAAGCAAGAAATATGGCAAATCTGGGATTTTGAATGTTTTGCATTTCAGAAACAGACTTGGGGGGTTCTTTACGCTATGAAAACCAATTTTGGTGCATGGAAAACTTGAACCATAAAATGTCCTTTAGAGTTGGTACACTATGTGACACACCAGGGTTCGCGCCGATCTGGCATTCGGAAATCCGCAAATATTCCCTGACGAAAGCCAAAACTCTCTGTCTACGTTTTCACAAAATCCTCTCACTAATGGTAAACTGTCCTGGTGAAAAGTGGCAGTGGCTCGACCAGGACCAGAAAATTTTCAAAAATTAGAATTTGCCTTAAGAGCGCATTTAAAACATATGCTGGGCATAAATTTGACAGTTACAGTCAGTGGCGTACCCATGATTTTGCAAAGGGGGGTGTAAAATTTTGAAGATGCCTGAGCGAGAAAAATTCGCAAAATCAGCCTTCAAAAAACGCGCTTAAAAAGCATTCTGAGCTTAGAATTAACAGAAATTACAAGTTAGTTGTTTAAAGTTTTCTGCCGACCAGAGCATGAAATTTTTGAAATTTTTGGTCTTCAAAATGGCATTCAAAAGGTATTCTGAGCGGAAAATAGACAGTTTTAGCACATAATTAATTTATTTCTTATATTTTTTGTTTAATTTTTCCTTCCTACCTTCACAGCAAGGGGGGCAGGGTGTACACACCCTACACCCCCTAGTACGGCCACTGGATTTAGTACGTATGTAGTTGTAAGACAGAGGCCTGGTTGGGCCGCCGCCCAAATCAGGGCAAGAAAATTTTGAAAAATTAGCCCTCAAGAACCCATTGAAAACAAATCCTAGCACGCATTATTGGAGTGCAGAGAATTTTTTTACCCAGAAAGTGGTGGTATGGTGTAAAAACTTGTTCAAATAACTAAAATTTCATCTGTGTAACTGAATGCAAAAACCCCTACTTCACCCTACCAAAATTTAAAAAACCCCTACCAAATCCCCCTACCCCCTACCTGAAAAATTTCCCCCTACCGAACGAAATTTCCCCCTACAGGTAGGGGGAAAACCCCTACCCTGGCAACCTTGTTGTGTTCAACACTGCCTTGCGTCTGGCTCTATCACTACACAGAGCTACAGACTAGGGCGCGGCCAAGTGGCATGGCAGGCCGAGCCCGATCGATAATCTAGCCTAGACAACCAACACACAAGACGGCATGTACGTACCACAGCAGCATGTACGTACAAGCAACAACATATCACTGTCATAGAACAAAGAAATGTATATATGTGGTTTATTGCATTCTAAAAAATTTTAAGTTGATCAATGATATCCGGCATATCCGGATCCGGATCCGGCCGGATATTGGCGTATCCGGATCCGGATCCGGTAGAAATTTGTATCCGGTCGGGCCCTACTGGCCATGCTGTTGGGCGCCAGGTACGATTCAGGTGCGATACGCCGACTTAATTGCCCATCGAGAGGTGCGATACGCCGACCGGTGCGAAACGCCGACCAGAGAGGTGCGAAACGCCGACTTGATTGACAGGTGCGATACGCCGACTGCCAGTACAGTAGGAAGGCGCAGTTTTGAATGATTCACTTTTGGCACACATTGTACGTAACTTACTGTATCTGGCTAAAACAATAGATTAAAGATGAAACAATATCGGAAAACAGAATATCGTATCGCACCGGTCGGCGTATCGCACCAACACCCCAGGTACTAAGTGGTACCTGGCGTGGTGACGTCATGGTGCCGACAGCTCCCAACGAACGCCCGGCGTACGGACCAAACCGGTATTGGCCTTATTGCTGGTTTCTTAGACGGCTCCTGACGTCGTTGATCTTCCCTCCAACGCGGCTTGCTTTTTGGAGCGGCTTTCGGTGCAACGGCAGATCCAGTTGGTTCCCATTTTACCTACTTGCTGTAGCCAGTTTTCGGTGGCCTGGGTGGAGCTTTATGCCGACGACCAACTCTTTGCAGCAAGAAGCTGCCCTGCCAATTGGATGAGCGCACGACGTCGCGCACAGTGGCCATGTGGCCTAAACCACTACACCACTGTGCCGGCCATATATGGTGTCCCCACGTTCGGCGACTGTGGTGGTACGTACCATATATGGCACCGGCACCATACGGTACCCCTACCCATGGCCAAGGGTGCCGGTACCATATATGGTACGAAATCTGAACAGAGTGGTACCATATATGGTACCGGTAGCGGTACCAATGCAAAGGTAGGGGTACCATATTTAGGATTCAGTTTTAGAGTGCCCATGCACTTTCCAAAAATCTCTATTTCTTTAGTCTTTAATGGTACCAATGCCAACATTACTTGCCAGAAAAATCGGAGGGGGGTCGGAAAAATCGTCTCGCGGGGGGTGTCCCCATCTGGGGCGTCTGGCTTAAGTCGGGTGGGGGGCAGACCCCCAGACCCACTTGTTACATGTATGGTTGCTTCTAGTAAATCATTGCCAGGTTTCTTCATTTTTCAATTATCAAACAGTCGTGTGTTGTACAAGTTGCAAGCAGAGGATTGAGTGTTAGGTACCAAAAAACTTCTTGGTGCAAAAATATAACCCCAAATTTACCGACCCCGACCCGATCTTATTTATTAATAATAGGTGGAAAACTCCGGCAAATGGACAAGACATCAAGTTTATCTGCCTGATTTTTGCAGACAATTGCACGTACCTATTGTGTTTGTGTATACACGTACACATACACAATACACAAAAATACACATTGTTTTTTGAATGTGTATACACAACAGAACACATACACATTGAAAATTCCGATACATATTTTCATACACAAACAGTACTCAAAATGTGTATTTTTGTGTGTGTACTTGATCAGCAGAACTCGTTAAATTTGGAACAGAAAACAAAAATTTCGATTCTTTTGCTGCAGTAATAAACAGTTGATGATATCCTCATAAAGCGTTACAATAGCCCTAAGTAACTTAATTTTTCTAAGCTGCCATTGTTTTCAGACAGCGGACATTGAGAGATTTGATTTTCCTAGCATTTCTGGCTCAATACCCAACAGTGTCCATTTTCAGTGCAATACACATACAATGTATATATACACAAATTACTGTACACCTTTGACAGCAAATGTGTATACACTACACATACACATACACATTGGGAAAATCCAATACCAAACAACAGTACACATACGTCTCCAATCGGCAGCTGCAATAGCAATCGGAGCTATCAGCAAAAATAGACGAAACAACTCAATTTTTAGTAAGCCAGACAGTAGACTAAAGTAAGCTGAACAAATCTGTATGCCTACATACTGATTATTGCTGTCTGTTGTATACTGACCAGTTTTAACTTAAGGCGGATTTCAAAGTCTACTTTTATTACCATACATGTATGTAGCAGGTCATCCACCCAAGCGGTGGGTGAATGTTGGGGGCGGTCTGTTCTCGGCCCGAGGGGAGGCCTGATCCCAAATTCTAGGGAGGGGTTGGGCTGGGCACTCAAAAACGCTCAAAATCGCAAAAAGTCGCTATTTTTCGACTAAAAATCGTTAAAAATCGCCAATTTGGGCTCATGTATAGCTAAAAAGCGCTGTTTTACAGATACTGTAATTAAAGTATACCCAAAAATAATACCCATACTTGGCTACACTTGGGTATTTTTGATGGTACTTACCCTGTTTCATCTGTTCCTCCGGCTGTGGCCTTTCCGATCCTCTGCCGTTGTTCTTGTCGCGCTGCTTATCCTACCGATTGTCCCGGTGCAGTAGCCGACGCAGCAACAAGGATCTTTATGCCGGGGCACAACGACCCTTCAATGCCAGCTAAACATTAAAGTACTGGCCAACACACACACACGGCACAAGAGAGAAAACTAGGGCCAACCGCAAGGCAGTCGCGTGGGGAGAGAAAGTGAGTGAGTTTAAACACAGCGTTGGGCTTGCGTTTGGCAGTGTGTTGCACACACACCTACAGACTAGGGCGCAGCCGACTTGATTGACAGCCGGCCGAGACGATCAATAAACACTAGCCTAGACGGCCGATACACAAAACGGGGAACATGTACAGACAGGCTGATACATATCAACACCCTTTTCTTCTTAAAAAGGCCGTCTTCTGCTAGTCGCAGTCCCAGTCCCCATAGCGATCCACCGGTCTTCGCTCTCTGACAGGGTAGCGGCGCTCTGCTGGCTGGCACTCTTCTTCGACCTCTCTCTGGCCCGTTTCGATCTCCACTACTTCAGGGTTGGCTGGGCGGTCTGGCACACGCTGCATGTTTCTGGCATTCCACAGCTGACCATCTGACAGTTTGTAGTTGTATCTGCCCAGAACTGCTATGTAGCGCTTGCGGGACCAAGGTGACTGTCCTTTGGGAGTGTGGCTCCTTCTGACACGAACGCGTTGTCCTTTGTAGTACATCTGCTGCCAGGGCGGAGTCTTTTTGTCTCCTTTCCTGATGCTCTTACTCGATTTTGCGTTGTTTGCAACAGTTTTGGTAGCTTTTTCTGGATCCTCCTCCCTTTGGGGCGTGACTGTCGGCAGACTTCAAAAGCAAGGCGAGGCTGACATCTGAACATCTTCTCAGCAGGGCTCTGCTGCTCACTAGAGATGTTCACGAGCCTGAAAAAGCTCGGCTTGGCTCGACTCGGCTCGCGAGCCCAGATCGAGCGAGCTTATCAAGGTTAGAAAGCTCGCGGTCCGAGCCGAGCCGAGCCCAGATCGCGCAACAGACTTAAAAATGTGTAATTTTAATCAAATTTTGAAAATATTGTGCTTTTGGAGGCTAATTTTCGTCTAATTTCATTGTTTGGTACATTATTTTAAAGGTATCAACGATAAAATTGCGTAATTAGTCAGGCAAAGCTTTAGGTATTGATTTTTTCGTCTTATTTTTCTATTTTTCCGAGTTTTCTGCCAAATTTAAAGCTCGCGAGCCGAGCTCGAGCGAGCTTGGAGGTAAGCACAAACAAGCTGAAACGAGCTGACCAAAACAGAGCTCACAATCGAGCCGAGCCGAGCCGCGATTTTTAGGCTCGTGAACATCTCTACTGCTCACCCTCTTCAGCTGTGGCTCGATAATGGCACAGAGTCTGAGTCAGTCCTTCCTCCCACTCCTGAGTACTGGCAAAGGTCTGGATGTGGTGTTTCAGGTACCAGTTGAACACTTCCACGAATGCGTTCTGTTGTGGTGTGTAGACTGGAGCTTTCTGGTGGAAAATGTCCCTCTCCTGCAGGAATTCCTCAAACTCCAGGCTGATGAACTGTGGTCCATTGTCCATGAGAATTCTGGCAGGATTGCCATACCGAGCAAATACCTGCTTCAACCACTGAATGATTCTTTTTGATGATGTGTCACTGGTGCAGAGAATTTCCGGATACTTGGAGTAGTTGTCCAGCAACACCACGATGCACTTTTTGTGGGCTGGGGCTGTCTCAAATGGACCGGTAATGTCCATTGACAGTTCTACCCAGGGCTCCTCCGGTGTGTACAGGGGTTCTCCGTGTTTGGGCACCTTGGGCTGCGACTTGGCAGAATCCAGGCAGGCACTGCAGTGGCGCACAAACTCCTCACTCTCTGTAGCCATTCCTGGCCACCAATAGCTTTCTCTGAGTTTGCGTTTGTAGTGGACGATCCCAGGGTGTCCTTCATGGGCCTTGCTGAGTAGTTCTCTTCAGAGTGGACCTGGCACAACGATCTGGCTGTTGTTTCGCAACACCAGTCCTGTTTTGTCACTCGTCCTTCATCCTGTGATAAGGCAAGTTGCAAAACTGGCTGGGCAATTTGGCTTTGTCTGGCCAACCCTCCAGGCAGTACTGCTTGACTTTGCTCAGCACTGGGTCATCCCTCAGAGCGTTGGCGATCCTTCTGCCTGAGAAACCGAATTCCTTGATGCAACGAATCACTCCACTCGGTGCAGAATCGGTCTGCAGGCGCGACAAGACATTGGCCATGTGGTTGTTGTCACCAGACATGTACTGCACATGGTAGTCGAACACATTGAGTCTATGTACCCAACATTCGAATTTCTACGATTTTCTTTGATTCGCCTGTTGATGTAGCAGTGCTTGTAGCGCTTGGTGGTCAGTTCGCAGTGTGAAGTGTCTGCCAAGTAAGTATTTTTCCCAATACTCACAGAAAAACATCGCCGCATAGGGTTCCTTTTCAGTGGTGTCCCACTTTCATTTGGTTGCATCCAGAGTGTGGTGTCCAAATGCGACTGGGAATTCCTGGCCGTAGTGCACCTGTGACAGCATCCCACCAATGCCATAACCGGATGCATCTGTAGTGACAAAGGTCTGCTTTAAGGGATCGAACATCTTCAGGCGCAGTCCCTTCGGTCCGCCGAGCAGCTTTTTAACTTGTTCAAACGCCTCCTGATTCTCCCAACCCCACACGAACTTCGTGTTGGCCTGTGTGAGTGCTTGAATTGGCTCCAGCTTGTCGCACAGTGAGGGCACGAACTTGCTTAAGTAGTTGACGGCTCCCAAGAAACTCTGCACATCCATGACATTTTTAGGTGGTGTCATTTGCCTCAGACTCTCCAGTTTGTCGGAATCTGGCTTGACACATCCTTTGCAGATCACATGGCCCAGAAACTTGACTGAGGGTTGAGCAACGATACACTTCCTCAGGTTGAGGCGTAGGTTCTTCTCATTTAAGTGTTGTAGCACCTGTTTCAAGCTGTCATCGTGCTCCTTTCGAGTCGCTCCATACACCAAAATGTCATCGATGTATGGCTGACAGCTGTAGGCGTAGCTCCCTCAAGTAGTCAGCGATTGGTTCACCAGAGTGTTGCGACCTCTGCAGAAAGTCAAAGTGAGCTCTGACTGCATTGGTAGGGCGATGGAATATCCTCCTGGCAGCTACTAGGAAATCCGTGTAGGTAGTCTGGTTGTCAGTGAATTCCCTTTGACTGGAAAACTGCGCTAGTGCTGCGGCTCCAATGTAGGACCTCAGAAACTTCTTTTTCTCTTGATTGCTGAGCTTGCTGCCTGCCGGTTGGGTTTCATCAAAGCCGGTGAGGAAATCAGTGAACAGTCGCTCCCATAATGGCCACATCAGCACTGGTGGCTCCCCTTGATGGGTCCAGTACCGATCAGGTGGAGGCAGGTAGAGCTTGTTGGGTCCCAGTTGTGCCATCAGTATAGCGACTAGGCTACACCCTCAGTAGCAAAACGAGACACACGATTATCCACCCTCCAGGGCGAAACAAGACGCATGAGCCTTCACCCTCCGAGGCGAATCGAGATGCACGATTCCTCACCCTCCAGGGCGAAGCGAGATGCACGATCCTTCACCCTCCAGGGAGAAACCAGACACACGCTGCTCCACCCTCTGGAGTGAAACGAAACGCACGATCCTCCCTCAGTACTGAGACGTTTTGCAGGAAACCGACTCACTCGTTGGTAGCGGTGGAGGCTCCCTTATTGGCAGTGGCAGGCCGGCTGGGCTTCGAATTGAACACGCGTCGCCATTGTTTCATCTGTTCCTCCGGCTGTGGCCTTTCCGATCCTCTGCCGTTGTTCTTGTCGCGCTGCTTATCCTACCGATTGTCCCGGTGCAGTAGCCGACGCAGCAACAAGGATCTTTATGCCGGGGCACAACGACCCTTCAATGCCAGCTAAACAATAAAGTACTGGCCAACACACACACACACGGCACAAGAGAGAAAACTAGGGCCAACCGCAAGGCAGTCGCGTGGGGAGAGAAAGTGAGTGAGTTTAAACACAGCGTTGGCCTTGCGTTTGGCCGTGTGTTGCACACACACCTACAGACTAGGGCGCGGCCGACTTGATTGACAGCCGGCCGAGACGATCAATAAACACTAGCCTAGACGGCCGATACACAAAACCGGGAACATGTACAGACAGGCTGATACATATTATACCCATGTTTATAGGTATTTTTCGGAATACTTTCTTGTACTTACCCAGACGTCCAAAATACCTGGTAAGGGGGCGTGCAAAAATTACGTAATGGCATGAGGGGGAGGGGGGGTTCGCCAAAACATTACTATTCATTACGGTGGTGGGAGGAGGGGTTGGCAACTTCATTACGAAAATTTTTATAGTGCAGAAATCACTAAAGTGGCCATAATTTTAATTGTTTTGATGCACAGTACATGTACTTGTAGTCTCGATTTGAAACCATTGGGCTTAAATTTTCTCGATTTCACTTGCATGAACGTTTAAATTAGAGAAGGTAGCTACCGTTTAAGTCAGGGCTTTCCAATTTTTCAAATGCTAAAGGCAAGTAAGACCTTTGACATCTTATTAAGAGTTTATAAGGGTATAACACTTATCGACTCGATCTTTTACAGGGTTCGTGCGGCTTTTTCCGAGCAAAATTCGCTGAACAAAGTTAAATTTCCCCGACCAATCAGAGTGAGAACATTCTAACAAGGCTCAGAATTTTTAAAAATTGGCTCTGAAAAAAGCATTTAAACGGTATTCTGAGGGTAAAATTTCAAGTTGTAGTAGTTGTGGAAAGTCAGCAGTTGGTTTATGACTATCGATTATCAGTCAATATTGAAGCAGCCCTAAAATCCAGTATAAAACACTTCCAATACAATCTGTCACCCCGTCACTAACAAAACGCCATCCAATGATGGCTTCTATGTAAAACTAAGACTATATGTACATGTACGTATTGTAGCTCATCAATAAAGAAAACTAAGAAAATTATCAATTGTTACTGTATACAGATGCTATTTTAATAAGAACGTCATTTTACATAGAATTGAACGGAAAATTTTCGGCTCTAACTCTTCAAAAAATGAAATTTCGGGGGGGGGGGGTAGCCAAATTATTACGTAATTAGGGAAGGGGGGTCAGGAAATTATTACGGGCGATTATCAGGGGGGAGGGGGGGTTCCGAAAATGGGCAAAAATACCATTACGTAATTTTTGCACGCCCCCTAAACAGACCATATTTTGATTTTGTTCGTTGAACAAATTTTCAGTGTCTCAGTATTTATTCTGGGTCGTAAAACTGCTCCTGATCGACAGAAAACTTTATAAAACAGAAAGAAAAAGTTGAAATTCACCTTAGATTTGATAATGTTTAACTGATTGTTGTCATTTTGCGTTTTTTCATCTGCGGTTCTGTGCTTTTAGAGCGGCATGGCATAATTGATTAGTCTGGGAGGCAGGTCACGGTGGCCCCGACATCTGTGTGAGCAGTTGTTTTAGTTTGTGGTTGGAAATCAGTTGAAGCAACTGGGAGTAGTCGATACAAAGCCGGGGGCCACCGAAAGTGTATGGTTTGCGCCAGAGTTATGATCACGTATTTTCCTGTTCTTTTTACATCCAGAAGTAAAGTGACTAGAAAACAGGTTTTAATACAAAACTTTCTCGATTGTAAAAAGCGAAGACTCCATCGCTCAAAACCAAAAAAGGAACCCTTCTGTTGGCAATCAAAAAGTAGACATTCGTATCTTAACTTTCTACCAAAAAGTAGGCATTCCAGTTCATGGGTGCACCTTAAAACTGCGTACCCACTCTTTTCTCGATGTATAGGCGGTGTGCAGATTGCTCCAGAAAAGAATGGATGTCGGAAAGGCTGGAAAAAAGAATCTGAAACGACTGAATCCGGTGTTTCACTGGCTGAAAAAGAACAAATTCTATTCTAGCACGCCGATTGCCGGTTTTGCCTTGATTGACACTGCCAAATCTAAGTGGGAGGTGGTTGTTTGGTACTCTGTGTTTATTGTATTCGCTGTCTTAACAGTGAAGGACACTGCAAACATTATATCTGAGAACATTTCCCGACCCACAACTATCAGGGCTGAAATCGCGGCAAAAAATAACTCTCATTACGATGACTCCAAATTTGATTTTTATCTAGAACTGGTTGTGCCCCAACATATGTTCTACATGGATTTCATTCTCAATTATTCAATAGTTGTCAATGAAACTGTAGAGCAGCTTTTCTATCGGGACTGGACTGCAGCTGAAACGAAAATCGCAGACAAATTCGTGGAAGATGAATTTTGGCGCCAAGCAAAATCGGACAACTTCATTGACCAGCCTTGGTCATTCAGTACAATTTACGTTCTTTTGTCTTGGGTAATCGAAGCATCTTCTTTTGTTCGTTATTTTTCTCCCTTTTGTATTCTCGGATGCCTTTCTATAGCACCTGGCCTTAGTGTTGCTTAGTACTGGATTTTTCAAATGCGCATACGTAAACGCATTCCAATTACAAATGGGTATGAGTTTGCGTATACGCATTGCAAAAGGTAATGTGTATGCTTCATGCGTAATCTTAGAAACATTCAGAAATTTTACTGAACAGCTTTTTGGCTCTCGTTCTACAGTATGCTGTTCAGGTATCCTACTTTATAATCCAGGTTTTTTGAGACTTACTTGAAAGCTTGCTGATAAATTCCTGACCTCAACCTCAAATAATATTTTGATTTTGCCAATCAATAAATTTCTTCTTTGTTTTCTTCTTTCTATTTGCAGTATAGTATACAGTTGGTAGGTACCACCAATTTTCAGGTAAGTCCAGGTTCAGGTATCTCTAAAATCCAATTTCAGGTTCAGGTTCAGGTTCAGGTACATTTTTCAAAAGTACCCAGGTGTCAGGTTCAGGTTCAGGTACATTCAAATAAAGACACAAATTTTCGGCTATGAGCTAAATCAATAGCGCTCCTGTTCCTTTTCTTAAGAAAAGGATAAATGTTCAAAGCAATCGAAATTTATAAACCAACAATTCGACAAAAACGAGAAAAACGCAAGACAATTTTTGCGGTATGACGGACCGCAAAAAGCCATTATAGTAAGAAACCCCACACACTCCAGGAACGTTCATTTCAAACTCTTGAGTTCCGGCGTTAAGTTAAGGCTCAGGCTTACATAAGTTCTACTAGCTGACGTTTAAGAGCCGATGCACGTAAAAAGGGTAAAACGCCTGGAAGACATGTAAAGTAGCTATGTCAGGGATTTGGACCAAGTTGTGTTTTTTAGTTAGTATAAGAGTAGAAACGACCACGTGGGAGATGATTTTTGCATATTCCCCCATACAGCAGAATTATGACATTTTTTGTGATTTTTGCCCCAAAAATCGTTTTTTGCCCATAACTTTCTAACCAGTGGTCCAAATTGAACTGCGAATACATCAAAAGATGTGTCTTTCTTTGCAGAATCTCCTGATAAAATCTCAACTCCATTGCTTTTTCCGCTTTCGAATTATTCGCGAAAAATCGGTCAAACAGACCCCAACTTTGAGATCATTTTTCTCGCTTGGAGGTGCCTACCTAGAGGCGTCATCTGGTGGACCTAATAGAGCAACACCAGTACTATAAGAATGTAAAAAAATTATCATGGGCATTTTTGATTTGCGCGAAAAAATTGAGCTCAAAATTTCGAAAAGTGCCAAAATTGAGCATTGGTTTCCTCGCATTTTCGCATTAATCAAAGCATACATAGCGCTTCTGGGAGCGTCTGAGAGTCTGAAATACAGTCGTTCAGTAAGAATTGAATCCAGTGCAGTAAATGCTCCTTTTTTGGAAGAACTGGTCAGACAGGTTCCTTTCGCTTGACAAGGTGAAGCTTGAATTCTAACACGGTACAGTACGCTAATCGTTGCTAAACTTCCTAAGCGAATATTTTGACTTATTGCTTTGTACAAGCTTTTAGCCAAGATCCAATCATAGTATGTAATTACCAGTTGTGTTCTGTTAGTGATCGCTTTATAAAGTTGACCCTGGCACCCGACCAACGAATGGGTTAGCTCAGTTTCTTTTCAGTGTGCTTTTTGCCGTCTTGATTTGAATCTCTCTAACCTATTAATAGACTATGTCCACACACACACACACTATGCTACGCTACGAATGCAATCTAATTTAATATGAATTAATATTTTCCCTAGTTGCAAGATCAGTACCTCAGGAAAATCCCTTCCCATCCCAACTGATGCAGCACATCATCCTTCCCCTGCCTTGCCTTGTGACGGCTTGTTCAGCGATTGTCGCTATTGCCGGCCCTGACTGCCATCTCCACAGACATCTGACAGAGTTGTTTCCACTGTCTACGATCTTCTGCTAGGTTGTTGAGGATGTTCTGCCAGGAGCAGTACCAATTGGCAGCCCCATACTCCATCTTCAGAAAAACGAAGTCTCCCTGTATTTGTTTGAGCCAGGTCTTCTTTGAGGCATTGGGCATGCACCTCCAGTCGGGGGGACGGGTGTTGAATATCAGAGGAGAAACTAGGCGGGTGCGTGGCATGCGACACATGTGGCCAAACCAACGGTTGCGGGCTTTTTGAATCAGCTCTGAGATAGTTGGTTGATTATTGCAACGGGCTCCGATGGCAGAGTTTTGCAGACGTTGCAGCACATCATCAAGCATGCTACCTTATGCAGATCCTTCCATGCAAGCACAGAGAGTGTCAGAAGGATTTTTTCGCAAAACGAGGAAACATGTCCATTCATTCATGACTGTGCTATCATAACCTTGGACCAGAACGAAAAGCCAGTCAAGTGCAGCTACATTCACTTCATGAACAACTGTAACCAGAATACTGACAGTGTTCTTGCTCTGCTTGATGATGTGCTGCATCAGTTGGAAATTAGATTTTCCTGAGGTACTGATCTTGCAACTAGGGAAAATATTAATTCATATTAACTTAGGTTGCATTCGTAGCATAGTGTGGTGTGTGTGTGTGTGGGCATCGTCTATTAATTTAGGTTAGAGAGATTCAAATCAAGATGGCAAAAAGCACACTAAAAGAAACTGAGCTAACCCATTCGTTGGTTGGGTGCCAGGGTCAACTTTATAAAGCGATCACTAACAGAACACAACTGGTACTTACATACTATGATTGGATCTTGGCTAAAAGCTTGCACAAAGCAATCAGTCAAAATATTTAGGCTTAGGAAGTTTAGCAACAATTAGCGTACTGTACCATGTTAGAATTCAAGCTTCACCTTGTCAAGCGAAAGGAACCTGTCTGACCAGTTCTTCCAAAAAAGAAGCATTTACTGCACAATAGCAGCGCACTGGATTCAATTCTTACTGAACGACTGCATTTCAGACTCTCAGACGCTCCCAGAAGCGCTATGTATGCTTTGATTAATGCGAAAATGCGAGGAAACCAATGCTCAATTTTGGCACTTTTCGAAACTTTGAGCTCAATTTTTTCGCGCAAATCAAAAATGCCCATGATAATTTATTTACATTCTTATAGTACGGGTGTTGCTCTATTAGGTCCACCAGATGACGCCTCTAGGTAGGCACCTCCAAGCAAGAAAAATGACCGCAAAGTTGGGGTCTGTTTGACCGATTTTTCGCGAATAATTCGAAAGCGGAAAAAGCAATGGAGTTGAGATTTTATCAGGAGATTCTACAAAGAAAGACACATCTTTTTATGTATTCGCGGTTCAATTTGGACCACTGGTTAGAAAGTTATGGGCAAAAAACGATTTTTGGAGCAAAAATCACAAAAAATGTCATAATTCTGCTGTATGGGGGAATATGCAAAAACCATCTCGCACATGGTGGTTTCTACTCTTATACTAACTAAAAAACACCACTTGGTCCAAATCCCTGACATAGCTACTTTACATGATTTTACCCTTTTTACATGCATTGGCTCTTAAGCTTACGTTCAACAAACAAACTAAAGTTTAGGCTTAGGCATAGAGGAAGACAAACTTTCATAAAGGCAATTTCCGGACGGGGGCTTTTGCCTATAATCGCCTTCATTTTTAAGTTACAGTACACGTACAATGTAGGTGCAGATAGAGATAATGTGCATTAGTCGCTTTACGCACACCATTTTATGGACAAAACTGTAGAGCGTCAAGCAATATGTGATCTAACCAATTTCAAAAGTTGACAGTACGTGCTACTTGTACTGGGAAGTTTAAGACAAGAAAAACCTGAAAAGTAGGTACCGACCTAGTAGGTGTCAGGTAAGTACTTTTATTTTCAAGTAGGTTCAGGTTCAGGTTCACAATTTTCAGGTTAATACCCAGGTTTCAGGTTCAGGTTCAGGTATACAATGTACCTACCAACTGTAGTATAGTATATACAGTACTTATGTTTTCAATAGGCAAGCGATATGCGCTTTCCTAGTCCTACAAAAAGTTTGTTTGAATGTTCATTTCAAGAAGAAGTCTAGTAGAATTTGAATTCTACCATAGTAAACAGAAACACAAACAGATAGCCTGAGCAGGGATGGATATTTTTACGAAAAAACCTCGGCCTGTTTCTTTCAGTTTATTTTCTGTTTTTTTTTCGTTCTTTTCCCTAAATCACGAAAAAACTCCAGCTCAAGTTCTGAGTATCCTAGCCTGGTTTTATGATTCCTATCACTTCCTACCGGAGTTTTCGACTGATAAGACCAGGTCTTATAACTGGAAAATGCCCAAATTTAGGGTCACTTTTTGGCGCCCTTTTGAGGACCATGGTCTTATAACTGGAAAATGTTATTTCAATGCAAAAAAGGATTTTTGGGCAATAGTTGAGTTTGTTTTTCACCTAGATGGCTGTTCCAGACATGCCTGACTAGTTTAAGCTTTTTGTAAAACTATACTTGAAAATACAAAAAGAAAGGTTGTGTTGAAGCATAGCAGATACTGTATATTGCGTTCAAAACAAAAATCAGAATCATGTTTTATCTATATTATGTACTTCTGCCTTTGTTTTCTCACGATGGACAGCTTTTGTTCACTTTAAAAACAGTTAATTGTGTCCTAAAATCGGTCAATTAAACTAAGACCAAGAATGCATAAAGGAGTAGCAAGAATGTGCCACTCAGCGGCCGGCCGAGTGTCGATGCGCTGTACCAAAATTTCAGGACAGGTTGCGAAATTCGCGACCCCTCCAGTAATTTCAGGACAGGTTGCGAATTTCGCGATCCCTCCAGTAATTGCGCATGCGCTTTATTGCAGCGCAACCTGATTTTTTAGCGGGTTATTCAATCTGTCTTTGGGAATATAGCTGCCGCCGTTGATTTCTCAAGTCTACGGCAACATGATAAAGGGAAAGAAAAGTAAAAAAGCTGGAATATGCAAGCAGATGGCATGTGTACATGGCCAAGCTCATGTACTACGTTCAAAATGGAAAAGTTCACAAATGCAAAAAGCCTGATGCATTTCACAGATATCTTGCAATCTTGCCTTGCAATTGGACACTTATTTTAGTTATTGTGATGATTGAAGATCTTACACCAACTATGCAATGAATTGCCGTTGTAGAAAATCACTAAACATTTTGTTGACGTCATTCTTGCTCAGAAATCAGGTTGCGCTGCAATAAAGCGCATGCGCAATTACTGGAGGGGTCGCGAAATTCGCAACCTGTCCTGAAATTACTGGAGGGGTCGCGAATTTCGCAACCTGTCCTGAAATTTTGGTACAGCGCATCGACACTTGGCCGGCCGCTGAGCGGCACATTCTTGCTACTCTTTTATGCATTCTTGCTAAGACCATGGTCTTTTAACTGGAAAATGGGTGTCTTATGTCTAATTTTAAGGTTGTACTTTGGTCTTATAGGTGAACAAGAAGCCTACACCGATGCTTCAACAAAGCAACTCTTCTGAACTGCTGCTAGCCATGGCCCAACATTTTGAACGACTACCCAATGTTACTGTGAGGAGATTTGTTGGCAAACTTACATTGGAGCTGTACTACATGTGCTACCTACGGCTCTACTTTAATAAAGTCAAGGTTTGACAAAATCAAATACATGCATGTACTACGTCATTCTATGAATTTATCTATCTGCATGCACCTATGTATTATAACACAGAGTACATAGTATCAGTCAGTACCTATGCAGAAAATTATGTAGGTATTAAGAGTCGGTCTCTGAACCGATCGAGTCTCAGTATTCAGACCCCAAATTTGAAACTTTAGGCTAGGCTTTTTGAAACTTTAACTTTATGTTGGTACACTAATACATACTTATGAGTTGTCTTTCGGCCCCAAAGGATTAGTGGATTTGACGCTCCAATCCCGAGATACAGCCTTCTGAAAATCGGCCTGCTTAACTATGGGACCACAAACTCGAATTTCTAACCCACCAGCCGGAGTTTGAAGATAAAAAATTGGGTCTTTGAGTAACTTTTGGAGTACTTTAAGAATCTGCAGTCCAATTTTTGTTTGGAATAAAAAAATTTTTTTTCGACCTCTTTGGTGGGCCACCCTCGGCTGTAACCCCCCTAGAGGCGCTTTATTTCATAACTTTGTAGTGCTTTTTATAAGCTTCATTTTGGTATAGAATATGGTACGATTACTGGTGGCCAATCCAGTGAAAATTGGCCTCAAATGTCACGAACTCGAAAAATTCGCATGTTTCACTTCTATACCAAAATTTTCCAAATCGAATTTCTAACTTAATGAACGGAGTTGAGCTGTGAAAATTTGGGTTTCCAGAGTACTGTCAGTGTGCTTTCGGAATATTTAGTGGATTTAGAATTTCGAGGAAAAAAAATTTTTTTCGACCTCTTTGGCGGGCCATAACTCGGCTGGAATCTCCTAGAAGGCGCTTTTTTATTTCATAGCTTTTGTAGCGCTTTTTATAAGCTCCATTTTGGTATAGAATATGGTACGATTGCTGGTGGCCAATCCAGTGAAAATTGGCCTCAAATGTTGAGAACTCATAAAAATTTGGTCTTCCAAATGAGGGAATTTTTCGAGTTTGTAACCTATGAGGCAAATTTTAACTGGATTGGCCAGGAGCAATCGTACCATATTCTATACCAAAATGAAGCTTATAAAAATCGCTACAAAGTTATGGAATAAAAAAGCGCCTCTAGGGGGGGATTCCAGCCGAGTTATGGCCCCCCATAGAGGTCGAAAAAAAATCTTTTCCTCGGAATTCTAAATCCACTAAATATTCCGAAAGCACACTGAAAGTACTCTGGAAACCCAAATTTTCACAGCTTAACTCCGTTCATTAAGTCAGAAATTCGATTTGGAAAATTATGTCTAGAGTGAAACATGCGAATTTTTCGACTTCGTGACATTTGAGGCCAATTTTCACTGGATTGGCCACCAGCAATCGTACCATATTCTATACAAAAATTACTTTTATAAAAAGCACTACAAAGTTATGAAATAAAAAAGCGCCTCTAGGGGGGGTTGCAGCCGAGTTATGGCTCACCAAAGAGGTCGAAAAAAATTTTTTTTATTCCAAAACAAAATTGTACTGCAGATTCTTAAAGTACTCTAAAAGTTACGCAAAAACCCGAATTTTTATCTTCAAACTCCAGCTGGTACGTTAGAAATTCGAGTTTGAAATATTGGTCCCATAGTTAAGCAGGCCGATTTTCAGAAGGCTGTATCTCGGGATTGGAGCGTCAAATCCACTAACCCTTTGGGGCCGAAAGACAACTCATAAGTATGTATTAGTGCACCAACTTACAGCTCTCTAGCCCAAAGTTTCAATTTTGGGGTCTGAATAGGGCAAAGAGCCAAGACTCGATCAGTTCAGAGACTGACTCTTAAGATGCAATTTTTTGAGCATTCAGGTTCAATTCCCAAATCGCTATGGGTCATGTCAGGGATTTCAATAAAATCCTGTTCCTGTTGTGCGTATGGACCATTGCATATGTACTGAATTTTCAGGGTTATAATTTCGAAGACTTTTTCGCCGTCATTCTTTCTGCATACAGAATGGGAAACAATATTTCATTCACGTTTGGATACCTGTTTAAAAGAGATCCACTGGTGAAAATGGTGCGCATCTATGCAGACTGTCTGGTTTATCTGCGAAAATATGGAATAAAACAGGACAATTCATTACTGTCTATTCAAACATTGAGCGACCAACTGCGTCTGTACGCAAGACCAGGTTTCCTGTCAAGACTCAACTTGTTTGTCAATCGGGTATTGAAGCATTCAGAAGAGCTGCAAGAAAACTGCAGATCTGACACATCCAACGGTGACCTATGTGCCTTTGAATGTTTCAAGGAGCAATTTTTCAAAATCTGCGGTTGTGGACTGCTGATGAGCAGAGTGCCAAGGTCTGCTTTACACTTTCCTAGGTTTGATCCAAAGTACAGAGCAAAAGCATGCTCCTTTCAAGAGCATGCTACAAGCTTCAAGCGCTGCTTAACTGCTGCAAATGAGTCTGATGCAATGGAGAAACTAAGAGCCCTGAAGGGCCAATGTAAAGCTAAATGCACTGCCACCCCTCCATGCTCACAAATATTTATGCAGGCGTTAGTCAACAATGTCGAGATTCCAGAATTTGTGACAGGCTATCGGGTCTATATTATAAAGCAATTACAGGCAAGCTAATAGAGATTAAAACTGGTGCCCTTACTGTCACCTATTCATTGTAGGACTACATTGAATTCACCAAGGAGCGTCGGAACAGTTTGACCGGGTTCCTAGCTGAGGTCGGTGGGATATTTGACTTCTGGATAGGGGCCAGCATGATTGGCATTGTACACGCTCTGGTCTACCTAGCCAAACAGGTGGTCTATGCGTTCAACAGGAAGACCAAGACGGGAAACCAAATCCGCTCCATCTTTGGTCGAATCCCCACCAGTGTTTTGGTGGCACCTGCGGTACTGGCGGTGGCACCTTTGGCTGACATTCAAAACTGCTCTATTGGAAAGCCAGAAACGGCTGAGATTCTCAGAATGAGTGAACGAATGAGTAAGCTCGAGTCAGACAATCAAGAATTGGCTGGAAAGGTAGCCAGACAGCAACTACAAATTTTTAAACTAATGCAGAAATTAGGCGATGTTGCGCTGAGTGTGGAGGACTCTGAGGAAGTCTACCTTGTGTGAATTCTTTGTGTGACAATACCGCATTTGCGCTAATAATTGACAGACAGTCAGTTAATTTTTTCGACTGCTGTCTACACTGTCGGTCAATTGGAGGGTGTCGGTTTGTTGTTTCGTGTCATGTCTAGCCATTGATTTAAACCTCTTTTCTACGCCTCAAAACTACAGGGTGTCTCAAAAAATGATCACATTTCTTTTTACTGCCATTTCCGCAAATTTTGACCAAATAGGCTGAAATTTCGACTATAGGTGCCAAAATTCGGGAAATTTTATGTGTTAAAGTTTGGTGCACTAGGCTTGACTCATTCCCAAGGCATTTCAAAAAAAGTAAAATTTGTTAAATCAATAGTGAAAGCCGGTCACCGAAAAAATGATCACATTTCTTTTCACTGCCATTTCCGTAAACTTTGACCAAATAGGCTGAAATTTGGATCATTGATGCCAAAATTCGGGGAATTTTATGTGTTAAAGTTTGGTGCACTAGGCTTGACTAATTCTCGAGAAATTTCAAAAAAAAGTGAAAGTTGGTAATTTCAATAGCGAAAGCCGGTCACCGAAAAAACGTTACATTACATTATCGCCTAAACTCTAACGATAGCGCTGGAGTTCATGTGTCAACTTTTTACACACGAATTACCCTGAACTTCCGCGTTATACTCCAAATTTCATCCAATTCCGACAAAAATTAGAAAAGATACAGGAAAAGGAAATGGTTCCATTTTTCGTGACCGGCTTTCACTATTGAAATTACCAAATTTCACTTTTTTGAAATTTCTCGGGAATGAGTCAAGCCTAGTGCACCAAACTTTAACACATAAAATTCCCCGAATGTTGGCACCTATGGTCCAAATTTCAGCCTATTTGGTCAAAATTTGCGGAAACGGCAGTAAAAAGAAATGTGATCATTTTTTTTGAGACACCATGTATGTTTTTCAGCTATGTTAGGTAAATTTCTGGCATAAAATACGGTTTCTTTTGCCCAATTTGCTAAAAACAGACTTCTTCTTGCTTCTAATTGGAAAAGCTATTAGTAAATGATGCTTATTATGAAAAATTGACTGAAAAATCATTCTGTTAGACCAACATGTCAGTTCATCGCAGGGAGTCGGTTTATTAGAGGAAAGGGACCGTCCATAACCTACGACGTGCCGTTCAGAGAGGGGGTGGGGTGGTCGGTTGAACATCGAAAACGTCAACGTTTTTTAGGTGCCTAGAAAGCTTTTCTCCGCAACTGTATTACAAGAAACCCTCCACCCAGTTCTAATTCACTGTCAAAAAGTTTCTTTTTCACAACTTATGTAGCTTCTACAGTGCCATGTCGATTTTATTGAACATTTTTTATGTCGGACATAGTACCAAATTTAGTGGGCGGTGTCAGCCAAAACGTCGTAGTTTTTAGGCGGGTTAGTTCTGAAAACGTCGAAAAACGTCAGAAGGGGGTGAGGGCGCACAATTTTGAATTTCTGAACGTTGTAGTTTATGGACGGCCTCAACAAATAGGGAAACTTCTGTTACCGTAATTTGCCTGAATAATATTCGCTCTGTAAATATCATTATAAAAGTATCCTATACTGCTGAATTAAGAGTCGGTCCACGAAAAAATCGAACATTGACGCGAAGACCTCTGTACAGCTCATTTTTCAAAATCACCGCACAGATGTGACACTTTCAGCGATTGTAGACCTTGAAAAGAAATGAAAAAGTTTGCCATCCGATTTTCTCTAGCTGCATTTGAACCCACGTTATGGACCCTCGAAAATCGGGATTTTGGCACTCTCCAGTGGCACCACCCTAATTTTGAACGGCTGCAGTTCACTAGTCTGTGGACCAAATTTTATCAGTTATGGCTCGTTAGAAAGACCATTTCAACTAGTTTCAAGCGCTTCTCTCAGATTTTCAAAACATTGGTCTGATCTTGTGCAATTCGCCATAAATTTTAACAGGCCATATCTTAAAATTGAACATGGTATCTCAAAAAGTGACTATCATATTCGGAATCTCCGTTCTTTTGTGCGTCTAACTGTACCAACCATCTTTATATGGAGTTGCAATCTGACAGTCAAACGATCAGTTGAAGGTAGGGTGGTCGGACACTCAAAAATCCGGTTTTTTGCGCTTTTCGGTCACCCACCAAACTTTGAACGGCTGCCGTTCACTAGTCTGTTGACCAAATGTTATCAGTTATGGCTCGTTAGAAAGGCCATTTCAAGTAGTGTCAAGTGCTTTTACCAGTTTTTCAAAAGATTCGATTGATCTGGTGCAATCGGCCCTAAACTTTAACAGGCCATAACTTAAAATTGAACTTGGTATCTCAAAAAGTGACTATCATATTCGGAATCTCCGTTCTTCTGTGCGTCTAACGGTACCAACCATATTTATATGGAGTTGCAATATGACAGTCAAACGATCAGTTGAAAGTAGGGTGGTCGGACACTCAAAAACCCGGTTTTTTTGCGCTTTTCGGTCACCCACCAAACTTTGTCTAGCTGTCATTCACTATTCTGTTGGCCAATTATTACCAGTTATGGCTCATTCGAAAACTAATGTGACGTATTCTATGCTGGTTTTGTCGCTGGTCAAAAATTTTTGAGGCATTATGTGCAATTTGTCCTGGACTTTGGTGAGTTGTATCTCAAAAGCGAAATATTTTCGAAAGCAGATGAAAGCAGATTCGGAGTCTCCGTTCCTTTCTGCGTCTAACGGTATCAACCACATTTATATGGACTTGCACTTCGATAGTCAAACGATCAGTTGAATGTAGGGTGGTCAAACACTTTCAAAAACCAGGTTTTTGTAGCTTTTCGGTCAGCCCCCAAAGTTTGTCTAGCTGTCATTCGCCATTCCATCTGAAATATTTTTGACGAATGTTACCGTTAGACGTCGAAAAGAACGGAGACTCCGAATCTGCTTCCAGCTGCTTTAGCAAATAATTCGCTTTTGAGATATGACTCACCAATGTCCAGGACAAATTGCACATAATGCCTCAAAAATTTTTGACCAGTAACAAAACCGTCATGGAATACGTCACATTACAGTAGTTTTCAAATAAGCCATAAGTGGTAATAATTGGCCGACAGAATAGTGAATGACAGCTAGACAAAGTTTGGTGGATGACCGAAAAGCGCAAAAAACTTGATTTTTCAAATGAAAACAAAAACCCTACCTTCAACTGATCGTTTGACTATCAGATTGCCATTCCATATAAAAATGGTTGGTACCGTTAGATGCACAAAAGAACGGAGATTCTGAATATGTTAGTCACTTTTTAAGATACCATGGTCAAGTTTGTGATATGGCCTGTTAAATTTTAGGGCTAATTGCACCAGATCAATCCAATCTTTTGAAAAACGGGTAAAAGCACTTGACACTACTTGAAATGGCCTTTCTAACGAGCCATAACTGATAACATTTGGTCAACAGACTAGTGAACGGCAGCCGTTCAAAGTTTGGTGGGTGACCGAAAAGCGCAAAAAATCCGGATTTTTGAGTGTCCGACCACCCTACCTTCAACTGATCGTTTGACTGTCAGATTGCAACTCCATATAAAGATGGTTGGTACAGTTAGACGCACAAAAGAACGGAGATTCCGAATATGATAGTCACTTTTTGAGATACCATGTTCAATTTTAAGATATGGCCTGTTAAAGTTTATGGCGAATTGCACAAGATCAGACCAATGTTTTGAAAATCTGAGAGAAGCGCTTGAAACTAGTTGAAATGGTCTTTCTAACGAGCCATAACTGATAAAATTTGGTCCACAGACTAGTGAACTGCAGCCGTTCAAAATTAGGGTGGTGCCACTGGAGAGTGCCAAAATCCCGATTTTCGAGGGTCCATAACGTGGGTTCAAATGCAGCTACAGAAAATCGGATGGCAAACTTTTTCATTTCTTTTCAAGGTCTTCAATCGCTGAAAGTTTCACATCTGTAGCATGATTTTGAAAAATCAGCTGTACAGACCAATGTTTGATTTTTTCGTGGACCGACTCTTAATTAATCAGCTCTGCAAAAAACGCTTTACTTGACTATTGAATCTGGGCCAAATTACCATATGTATTACAGTTGGTAGGTACCACCAAATTTCAGGTAAGTCCAGGTTCAGGTATCTCTAAAATCCAATTTCAGGTTCAGGTTCAGGTTCAGGTACATTTTTCAAAAGTACCCAGGTGTCAGGTTCAGGTTCAGGTATTTTCAAATAAAGACACAAATTTTCCGATATGAGCAAAATCAATAGCGCTCCTGTTCCTTTTCTTAAGTAAACGATCCATGTTCAAACCAATCGAAATTTACAAACCAACAATTCGACAAAAACGAGAAAAACGCAAGACAATTTTTTGCGGTATGACGGACCGATCGCCACGATGCCCCACGCACTCCCGAATGTTCATTTCAAACTCTAAGTTCCGGCTTCCGGCATTAAGTTAAGGCTCAGGCTTACATTCTATACTAGCTGACGTTTAAGCTTACAGCTCACTATTTACATTGTATCACGTACGCATATAAAAGAGGCTATAGCTACAGACACATCATATCATCAAACCAACTCATTTTGCGTCAAACGAGTGCTACTGCTACTTACAGAGGTACATAAACTATCAGAATTTGGAATTTTAACACACTGTACTGTATTTTTTAAATGTCAACAAATTACATATTTTTAAACAAAAACCGGACAATTATCAAAAGGATTCTACGTTATTGTTTATGTTAACCGTTTTCTCTGCCAAACGTCACTCTTCCTACCAAACCGACTGACCTTTGCACTTGATCACTGCCCACTTCTTACCATTAGCCAAATTAACTGCCACCGATCTTTTGCCCTCTGGCTTGCACAGAACAGTGTTCACGTAGACACTTGCGTGAATTTGTTGCTGAACAAGACAAGCCGGAAAGGATTGACCACAGTAGAGTAAACACAGCTCCCCCATCCACGCATTCGGGTACGCGTTTTCAATTAAACCCAACTTTTTACTATTGTGGTGCAGTTTCAAGTACTGTTCACAAACAGCTGAAAATAAAGAACTTGCTACATTTTACCGTTGCTAAGTAAATTATAATTATAATTTTAATTATATTTTGTAGAAATTTGCTAATAGAAGTAAATTATTCAAAAACCTTCCTCCAAAATTTATTGGGCAACTTAAAAAAGGCGGGAGAACAGGAAAAAATTATGTTTTTAACACTTCTCGCCAAAAAATTAGATTGCTTCTTGGTACGCTTTCCGATTTGGTTAGCTTATCGTAAGCTTAAGACAGTTCAAAATGCTGATTATGTAAAATCATAGAAAAGGTCGGAAAATTTCCAAGAAAAACGACTATAAATTCGCAGATTTTGAAATAGTAGTTTGTAGTCAATTTGTAGAAGTCAGCCAAAATAATTTGTAGTTTTCGTTAAATTGTAGTCTTGATGACGTCATAATCGCCGAAAATATGTAGTTTGTAGTACTACGAATTAGGTCTAAATACATACAATACATACAACAATTCAGTCAGGAAGTTAACGCCATATATAGATAGACGAAACACATGTTTCTACTGATCTTCCTGGTATCTCGTCAAGGTTGCATAGATAAAGGCGCACCACTTCGAAACGTCCTTCTCCTTCAAATCTGTCTGATCTTTGCAGATCTCTTCAAACCTCTATAAAGCGTACCAACTTATAATTCTGTCATTTCACTCCAGTCTATCTGTCGGTCTACCTGAGCGTACTTCTCTGCCAGACTCCACGTCTCCGATTTCCGCGTCTCATCCAGTTTCATCAGTTCCAGGCTCTTCAGTCTATCACCTTCCACTTCGAACGCCCTCTTAGGCACATACAAATGCGTTCTTACGCCGACTCCGATTTGCTGCAGAGTGGCCAGCGAATTTCTGAGCAGAAATCCGTAGAATTCCACTCTGTAGACGTCGTTTCTCACTATGTTCTTGCAGAGCAGATCGAAGTACTCAACAAAGTTGGTGGCTTGAGTGATCGGCTGGTACTCCGGCAAACACTCGTAGGCTTTTATTTGCATAATGCGATCCAACTCTGACGTCAGACCATTGTCAGCAGTGTTGTCAAGCAATAGACGACAGGACTCAGACCCACGCAGGTACCTTGAGACCTCCTCCAAGTTGGCACTGTACATGATGTCCAGTTTTAAACACGGCTTCTAAAATTTAAAGGACTACAGTACTCTGCTTTTTAGGGTACAGTACAACACACTAGTAGGAAGTAGAAACAACAAAGGATGTCGAACGTCCAATTGTCGGTCGCGTCATTGGCTCAGTGGTTAGCGCTGCCTTGAGTCACGGCGCCCGGCATCCGCAGCGGTTGTTTGTGGGTTCGAAACCGTGCCAAGGCGATGGGAAGTAGTCGACACAAAGCCCAACCCTGGCCATCGAAATTCAGCAACGGCAAGTAGATACTGTGGATCAGGTATACCTGTACCTGTACCTGATTATCAGGTATATTTGCAATACCCACCTGATACCTACCTGATCGGGTACTTTCGAACTGTACCTACCTGATTTTGGGTATTTTTGGTCTGAAACAGGTACAGGTATCAGGTACAAACAAAAGGCATTAAATGGTAGTTTTAGACAAATTTGTTCATTAAAAAAGCGTGTTGGAAAGCTGATTCTTCAAATTTTTCCCGCCCTGGTTGGGCCGGCTCAAGCAGGCCTTTTCACACTATAAAAACCGCTAATTTCGGCTTATTTTGTACTCACAGTGCTTTTCAAAACATGTTTTGAACGTTAATTTTCAAAATTTTCTCTTCCCTGTTTAACCATGGCCGATCAAAAAAAGAAGTTTAGAAAAAGGTTACACTTCGTTTGCAAAATCCTGGGTAAGCCACTTAGTAGAGGGACAAACTGGTAAAAAGGGTTTACAAGAAGCTTTTCTCTGACTGGCAAAGATCAATACCACCAGAAATGGATGTGTAAAGCTATTCAGCACCCCTACAATAATTTTGAAAGCGTGATTTTAGCATTTTAAGCAGTTTCATGACGAAAAATTCCTAAAACAACCGTAACTAAACTGATTTTAGTTGCCTTTCAGGCCTAAATTGGTATTTTGAGCGATTTTTCGGCGTCTGACGTCTTTGGCTTGCGTCAACTGATTTCTGCACCTACTCATGGCAGGCGGGTAATTGATTTGCTGTACCTTGGCCGTGACCTTGTGGCCGACAGTAGCGGTCTTTCTGCTCCCATAGAAAAAAGCATGCTGCCACCTTTTGTCTGGTACGTGCCTCTATAAACCGTCCAAGGTGTACCCCCTGTAAACTGGTCAGACTGTGGACATCAGAGAGATTGAGCTTGCTCAGCCCGTTTATAAAGGCCAGGAACAAAGTAGGGCCCAAACAAGACCCCTGGGGTACCCCAGAGGGTACCTTTCTACTGGAGGAAACACCACCATCCACTTGTACACAGTAAGATCGACCAGATAAGTACGAACGGATCCAACGAAGCAATGTGGGAGAGAGGCCAAATTGATGTTGCAGTATAGTCAGAAGTTCGCTGTGATCCACGGTATCAAAAGCAGCGCGGATGTCAAAGAACACTCCGACTGCCTTCTTGTGACTAGAGAGCATAGTTGAACAAGACTGCACCACATTGGCAAGGCAGTCTACAGTGGATCGGCCTTTTCGAAAGCCGTACTGAAAGGGAGCCAGGACAGGGTCCAAATAAGGCTGCAGCTGCAGATTGATCACCTTCTCCATTACCTTAGAGATAACGGAGAGCTTAGCAATCGGTCTAAACTGATCAGGAGTCGAAGCACTGGCAGACTTTGGAACAGGGATAACTTGAGCAAATTTCCAAGCGTTTGGAAAAAGCCCTTCGTCGAGAGAACGATTGAAAAGAACAGACACAGATGGAGCCAGCACAGTAGCACAAGGCTTTAGAAAGGAGCCAGGGATCTTATCTGGTCCACAAGCTTTTTTGGTGTCCAAATTGGACAGGAGCTGTTCAACAGTGATAAAATCGACGTGATGCTCAGCTGGCAAGGGTATTCTCTCAAAGTGGGGGAGTGGTTGAGGAGCAGACCAAATAGAGTCGAAATGGTCAGCAATGGCAGAAGCTTTTGCAGCTGGCTCTGTAACGACTCCATCAGGCAGGTCAAGATGCGGAATACTGCTGCCTGACTTCCCAGACAACATCTTGACTGTCCTCCAAAAATCAGCAGGTCCATTGCAGTTTGAAAAGGTCTCAGAGAAAGCAGCTCTTTTTGCAAGTATTAGTTCTTTTTTTAGCTGCTTCCTAAGTCTCTTGAACTGGGCGTGGTCAGAAGGACTCTGAGACAGTCTCCAGATTTTCCAGGCTGTGGCCTTCTGTTTGGCAAGCGCTTTGATAGTTGCTGAAAAGCCTGGCAGGGCCGGTTTGGGACGTGCAGCAATGAGCTTGGATGGTACAAAGTCAAATATTACGCGGTGGATGACAGCTGCCCAGCTATCCCAGGCATCACTAACATTGGAACTGTCCAGAACGTGGCCAATCAGATTAGCGTTTGCCAGCTGCTGTCTAATCAGAGGCCAGGGTGCCTGATTCCACAGTCTGACCAGTTTACGGGGGGTACACCTTGGACGGTTTATAGAGGCACGTACCTTTATAGAGGTTTATAGAGGCATTTCCACAGTGTTCGCGGTGACTATTTTGAGACCCCCTCCCACGAGTCGGGACTTCCCCGCAGTGGAGGGGGGGAGTAAGGCAGGCTTGGTTTGCATTGCAAGTCAAAGCTGCTTTACTGCTAACGCCGACTCCTCTTTCGGCCAATCACTTCTTCCAACCTCTTTCAGCCAAATTCTTATATATTCTTATTTCCACCTCAGGATTAGAGCAAATCCAATCAGGGACGTGCCTCTTTGAGGTCGTTGGTGTGCAGTTCCCATCTGCATTAACGTCCCAGCATCCTCGCAAGGGTCGCTCAAGACCCTTTCAACATTCTCATCATTGATGTATGGCTTAGAGTGCTGAAGATCTTGTGGCGATGCTTGCATCTCTTTTCCTGAGTATGCTCCCCCCACTAACTTACATTTTATTATAGCTCTCAGTTCCATGATGTCCTCAACTCTGAAACTGATCACCTGGAACTGTTCTAGTCTTCGGCACAGAGCTGCTGAGCTCCGCCATCGCCTCAAAGAATGGAAAGTGGATGTGGCCTTTCTCCAAGAAGTGCGCCTCCCAGATTCTCAACTGCCCAAGTTCCCAGGATACCAAGCCTTTACTGCTCCTCGACTCTCCAAATCTGGTGGCGGCCTGGTCACCTTGATCCGCTTGGTATATCCAGCAGAAGCCTATCCCTTCGATGCGGTAGGAGAAGACCTAACGGAGTACCTGATGGTAAAACTCTACTTCCACAATCATGCCATCACTCTTACGAATGTCTACAATCCACCCTCCAACAAGCATTTTGACCCCTCCTTCCTGCAGGCTTTGCTGCCCAACATGATCATCGGCGGGGACTTCAATGCCCATCATCCCCTGTGGGACTCCTGTGGCACTAACCCTGCTGGTCATGTGCTTCACAATTTCTCTTCCTCCTCCTCTTTCGATCTGCTGCTTGACGCCCCAGTTGAACACACCTTATTGCACCGTGGCACAGGAGCCACCACCAGACCTGATCACTTTCTCCTTTCAACCCACTTTCCTGCCACGTGGACCCTTGCAGTCTTGGACCACATGGGTAGTGATCACTCAGTACTACACTTACAGCTTTCCTTTCCTTGCAGCAATGCACCTCCTCCTCGCTCACAAAGGACAGCTCCTCCTTGGTCCTGGAAAAAGGCGGACTGGCCCAAATTCCAAGAGCTGACCAACTCTCTCTCCACTCTTTCCTTCGACACCTTGGAGCTAGATGCAGCTGTTGCCTTGATCACATCCACCCTGCATGCAGCCATGTCTGCCTCCATTCCTAGAGGACTTCGTCGACAGTACAAGCCCTACTGGACTCAACAACTCACCTACAAGACCCAGATGCGTAACAAAATGCGCCGACGAGCTGCTCTTCACCCCACCCCAACCAACCGCATTGCTGCCAACCGCTGGAATAGTATCTGTCAGCGACACATTCGTTCTGCTTCTAAGCTACACTGGAAGTCATTCTGCTCTTCTCAACTGTCAGATCAGCGCCTCTGGCGGATCTCCCAGTCTCTTCTTGGCCGACGTGGTCCTCGCTTTCAGACTCCCATTCACACTGCAAACACAATCCTTGTTAAGCCCCTCAAACAAGCTGATGCCTTCACACACTTCTTCCAACATACCGATCTTGTTCAGCACTGCCGAGCTGATCCACAACATCGCGCTCTCAAGCGGTCCTATCAAAAGCGCCTCAAGACCCTCCGGAAATCCATCTCCACTCCTCCCCATCCTGAGGATGAGTTTGGAGCTGACTTTTCCCTAGCTGAATTACGAGCTGCGCTCTCTCAAATCAAGCCCCAGACAGCTCCTGGGCCTGATGGTGTGCATAGTAATATCCTCCGAAAGCTCTCCCAACCAGGTCTAGAAGGCATCCTGAAGCTCTTCAACAAGTCATGGTGCCTTGGAATCGTCCCTTCTGCCTGGAAACGCTCTGAAATCATTCCCATTCACAAACCAGGCAAGCCCTCT
The DNA here is from genome assembly GCA_030248155.1 of Sabatieria punctata. Classification (NCBI taxonomy): domain Eukaryota; kingdom Metazoa; phylum Nematoda; class Chromadorea; order Araeolaimida; family Comesomatidae; genus Sabatieria; species Sabatieria punctata. The sequence continues at coordinate 92,622 of JASANB010007352.1, read as the reverse complement.
CACCTCCTCAGCTCTTATCGGCCCATCTCTCTCACTAGCTGCCTGTGTAAATGGCTGGAACGCATGATTGCTGCTCGACTTTCATGCTGGATTGAGCGTCACAACAAACTCTCGGTTGTCCAGGCTGGTTTCCGTAAGAATTACGACACAGCTGATCAACTCCTCCGTCTACAGCAGAGTGTGGAACTGGGATTTCAGCGCAAACACCACACACTTGCTGTGTTTGTTGATCTCACCCAAGCATACGACTCAGTCTGGCTCTATGGACTCCTACACAAGATGTCTCAGATTGGTATCAAAGGCCGAATGCTTTGCTGGTTGTCTAGCTTCCTCTTAGACCGCCGCATTCGCACCCGGATCGACACTGTCTACTCCCACTTCCGTACCACTCAAGTCGGTGTACCTCAGGGGGCTGTTCTCTCCCCACTTCTCTTTGTGCTGTACATTGACGATCTGCTGTCTGCACTTCCCCCCTCATGTCAACTGGCTCTGTATGCTGATGACATTGCCCTCTGGACTACACACTCCAATTTTCAAACGTTGGAAACACGAATCAATGCTGCTCTGGGCTCCCTTTCTACCTGGGCTGATCGATGGCATTTGGCAGTCAACCCACAGAAAACGTATGCCCTACTGTTCTCCCTAGCACGATCAGATACCTTGCTCACTCATCCCATCCGGCTGCTCTACCAAGATCTACCCATTCCACTGCGCGACCATGTCACATACCTTGGTCTGACCTTTGATCGAAAGCTCTCCTGGAAACAACACATCGCTAACATCTGCCAGAAGGCTACCCAGCGACTGCGTGTGCTTCGGCAATTGAGTGGGACCTCTTGGATCCTACAACGTTCCCAACTTCGTCTCCTATATACCTCCTTTATCCGCCCGATCCTGGAGTACGCCTCACCTGTGTGGACGCCTCAACTGTGCCAGTCTCGTTCTGCACAACTGGAACACGTCCAGTCGGCAGCCCTCCGCCTCATCACTGGTGCCCCCCGCTGCACAAGTGTGGAAGCTCTTCAAGTTGAAACCAATGTCCCTCCTCTGTCCTTGCGGCGCTCTCAGTCTGTACTCCTCAAACATGAGAAAGTTCGCCGCTTGCCTGATTCCCATGGTCTCAAACGGGCCCTGCTTGCAGAGGACTACGGTTGGACGCATATATGCAATATGCAATATCAAACAATGCATATATGCATGGTTTTTGGCATGCATATATGCATATGCAATATCATATGCATGCAAAATTCCAATATGCAATAGTCATATGCAAATTGACCCTGATATCAAAATTTTGCATATTTTTAGTTTGCATATTTTTGTCGAAGGTGTCGCCGACTTTTCGTGCTGGATACTTATGTTCTGAAGAACGGTAAACGATTCAAATACAGTGTTGGCCATAAAAAAGACCGCCTGGCCTTTTTTCGAGTTTTTTTAATAACTTCAAATGGCCGCCATTCTGTCATATACCCTTATATACACGACAATTCTGTCAATTTTCAACCGAATGAAAAGATTCTCAGTGCGATTATTATTTATTGTTAAGAGTTTGTTTTGTCCAAGTCCTAGCCTGCTAGCCTTCTACGTATAGCCTCGGGTTATGCCCTTCCGAAATCAACAGATGGGAAAGATCCAATGAACGGTTTGTGAGATATTTACATTCAAAAATGGCCTCTGAAAATTCGGGTCAGTTCATTTTGGAAGGGCATAACTCCAGGCTTCGGATGGCTAGCAGGCTAGGACTAGGCCAAAACAAACTCCTAACAAACAATAATAATAATAATAATCATGCCAAAAAAATTTTCATTCAGTTGAAAATTGACGGAATAGCGGGCATTTGAAATTATTCGAAAAACTCGAAAAATGACCCGGCGGTCTTTATTTAGCCAACACTGTACGTAGTTGTTTTATCTATTTGGCGCGGAGAAATCAATAAAGTACTCCTCCAAAAAGTACAAATTTCAAAGCGGACTGGTTTACCCGATTTCTGGTTTTCAGCTGAGTAAAAATGAAAGGGTTTGTTTAGCGAATTTGCGAATTTCTACAAGCACCTCATTGCTTCATAAATATCTGGAGTTTTTAGCACAATTGTTCGAACTAAGGTTACACAATGAACATCCAAAACAGCCAAACAGACTGGATTTCTGTGTTTAAGATAGTCGCCACGTTTTTTTGCTAATTTTTCGTCAAATTAAAAATAAAAAATCCAAAACAAAAAGCCCTTGATGCAGTTTATACTGTAAATCTGTACTTTGCCGAGATCAAAGCTTCTCTTTCCACTTGGAGAATGGATATGAATAGCTTGAGACTGTAAACTCAACTCGCAAAGAATGGAAATCTCAAGTTAGATTTTTCAAATTCTGATTTTTTCTATTTGTAAAACTAGGACAGGACTACAAACGGCTAAGTTAAGTATACCACATTAGAGAGAACAAATTTGAACATGCAAACTTTAATTTAGCAAAAAATCAGTAATATCAACCATTTTTATCTAAAAATTGCGAAATGAGCCATGCTTTCATGCCAAACAGACATATTCAATTTGAAAAATAGGTGGAAAAACATGAAATCATTAAATTTTTGTAAAATCCAAGGAAAAATTTAACAATTTTTTCTAAAAATTTCACTCAAAAATTGAACCTATTGAATAAGTCCAACAAAACGGGACAGGGTCAAGTCCACAAATTTCAGGTTAAAAACCGATTAATAAGTCCAGGTTCAGTCGGACTTGCCAACAGTAGCTGTATCTCTAAAATAGGTTTGCCTAATAAATGCTAAAGATTGCATTAACATTCCAACCAAACTCGAAAATGTTTGGAAAACATCCAGCTATCGATTTCAAGCCACCTTGATTAAATATGCAAATATGCAAAAAATATGTACATATCTCATTTTCCAATGCATATGATATATGCAATATCAATATGCACTAGAGTTTGCATGCATATATTCATATGCAATATCATATGCATCGCAAAAACCCGATATCATCCAACCATACAGAGGACACTGTTCCTGTTGCCAAGAAAACTAGACTTCACCGCTCTACCTTTGCACAGCTTGCTGATCAACTTCTCACCCCCACTACCTCTGCTCCCCGAGACCCTACACTACTGTAATTTTAATAGTGAAATTTTATTTTAATTTAATATTAATATAATAGAACTAGCCGATTTTAATTTTAATTTAATATTAATATAATAGTCCCCTGTTAATTTTAATTTAGATTTAATATTAATACTATTAAATAACAATTTTAATAGTATTTTAATAGCATTTTAATAGTAGATTCTAAAATGCAGTCGAAAAGTTTTTGTCACACTTCAGCGAACTGGGAAAACAACATCTTTTGCTTGAAGTTGTTAGTGTTACATGAAAATTTAATCAGAGATGCAACTTACAAGCATTTTTCTGGGGAAATTTATAACCATTTTTTAAAATGACTTTGTCTGAACCTGGTTTTAAATTGTATTCGAACACAAGTAGCCATAGAAAAAACGATTGATGCATAGTTGAAGAGAAATTTTTGAAAGGAAAGACCGTTGAACAGGTTATTGACAAGGTTCAGGTCCTTTTGTCATTCATGCCGATTAGTGAGAAAAGTCCCACTGTTTCCAAGTGAAAACACATTCGAGATTCAGAGGGCAGTCAGAAATCTTCAATTTTCATCATTTTCTGAGGTAAAATTATGATTTAAATAGTATTGTGTGTAGGTAACTCCTTGATTGTCAAACATGGGTTAACTATTAAAATGCTATTAAAATACTATTAAAATTAAATTTTAATATTCAGCCCCTCTGTGTATTTTTAATTTAATTTAATATAATAGTAGGGCCTCTATTTTAATATTAATATAGATTTAATACTATTAAAATGGCACTATTAATAATAGTTTCATTTTAATATTAATATATTTAAATAACAGTACCCTACACCCGTCTCTTCCACTAGTCCTCTGCATCTTGCTCCACCTCACCCAGTGTTCTATCTCCATCATGATACACCTTGGGACCTAATTGCCTCTACGTTTCCACTTGGTCCCTGGTGTCACATCTTTACTGATGGCTCCCTTGATCTCGCCAATTCTGCTGCCGGCATGGGATATGTCATCCAGCGACCACCCCATGATCCCATCAGTAAATCAGAGCCGGCCGACCCCATCTGGCCCATCTGCGATATAGAACTCAAGACCATCCACCGCGCTTTGACTGCCTACCGCTATGGCTCTAACCCTGCCCAGCCGGTGGTCCTCTTCACGGATAGTTTGGTTTCCCTCCACAAACTTCACACTGCATACACTACCATGCAGCCTCGCGACTCCCTGGTGGCAGATGTCCAGAACACTGTCGCAGACCTCCTCCTCCACTTTCACACCGAACTCGTCTTCCATTGGATCCCAGGGCACTCCAACATTCCCGGCAACGATCAGGCTGATCGCTTGGCAAAACAAGGGGCGCATTTCCCTCTCACCACCACCCCTTCATACCCCTACCATATTCATCGAAAACTTATCCACCACTCCACACTCCAACAATGGATTCATCAATGGCGGAATAGCGAGAAGGCCCGCAAGTACTACCGCTATCGGCCTCGCCCTGTCCATGCTGACTCCATAGAGAAGTTGAACCGCCTGTCCCAAGTCACCATCACAAAACTCAGACTTCGAGTCTTCCCTACTGCCCAATGGCTGCACCGCATTCAGAGGGCCCCCTCTCCCCTCTGCTCCTGTGGACGACTGGAAACTATCCGACATCTTCAGCTGGACTGTCCAAATTATTGCCTTGAACGAACCACCTTTCTCCCGCGCTCTCCATATCTCACCAATCTACTCTTTGGCACCGCCCCAGCGATGCAAAGTGTTGTGGATTTCTTAGCAGCCATCCATCGCCTCTAACCCCCCCCTCTTCTCAGATGTGAGATCTACTCACATTTTATCTTAGGTAACCTCTCACTCTGCCATATTATCAAGGTGAGTCTGTTGGCCTGATATCAACAGCTAATCGCTGATGGCCAGGGCGAGAAATGAAACAAACAAAACAAACAATTTTGAGACCACTCAGCATATCGGGAGAAAAGTGCGTGAAACAGCTATGAAACGGAACGATAATCACATTTTCGGAATCCTTAGCATCCAATCAATCATTCTATGGGTAAATAGACGCCCAGTTCAATTATTTGTTCAGCTTACCAGAAAAACTGCCAAGAAGTAGTCGAAAAATCCTGACCAGCGGAGCATTTCAGTTAGGCGCACCCCATGCAGTGATCGCAGCCTGTCGTCCTGCACACCGCCGAATGCGCACGGACGTGGGCCATCGTTTGGTGGCACACTCATTGTCCTAAGTGCTCAGACAAAAGAGTTACGTGCCGAAAACCCAGTCAAATCGATGATAAAAAGCGGACAAAACGCAAAAATGCAAAAGACCTCAGAAGAAAATTTTATGCTGGGACGCCATGCTCTATACCGATCGAAAGCTCTCAGTCTGCTCTACAAATCGTATTCAAGACATGTTGAAATTTCGTCCTCATTTTTCCGAAATTCGCGCATTTCCGCAGTGTTTGCTGTGACTGTTTTTAGACCAGGGCAGCTTATCGGGGTAAAAGTGCGTGAAACAGCTACGAAACGGAACGATAGTCACATTTTCCGAATCCTTGGCATCCAACCAATCATTCTATGGGTAAATCGACGTGCAGTGTTCAATCATTAGTTCGGCTTACCAGAAAAACTGCCAAGAAGTAGTCGAAAAAGCCAGATGGCCGGAACATTTCGGCCAGGCGCACACCACACAGTTACCGCAGCCTATCATTTTGCACACCGCCGAATGCGCACGGATGTGGGCCATCGTTTCGTTGCACACCCATTGCCCTACGTGCTCATACAAAAGAGTTATGTGCCGAATACCCCGTAAAATCGATGATAAAAACCGGACAAATTCCAAAAATGCAAAAGACCTCAGAAGAAAATTTTATGCTGGAAGGTCATGCACTATACCGATCGAAAGTTCTCAGTCCGCTCTACAAATCGTATTCAAGACATGTTGAAATTTCCTCCTCAGTTCTCCGAAATTTGCATGTTTTTCTGGAGCTATAATTGAGGGTTGCTGACCAATGCACAGTTGCTGGGCAAAAAGAGGCATAACACAAGTACGAAACGGAAGTATGAGTACAGTTTCGGAATGCTGAGATTGTTAGCTATCGTTTGGTGGGTGAGCCGCCGCGATTAGAGCAAGTATATGGGCGACAGGTGTCAAAACCTATCGAAAAATCAGTCAGAAAATGCACCATTTTCGACCCAATTTTTGAATGGTCGCCGTTCTGGCGTATGAGCCCGGAGAACAATGCGGCTTGCACGGCTGGATTGCCCATGCAATTATCTGCGCACTGCGCCATTAGCTGGCCCTCTAGCTTGAAGGGCGCCAGAACGGTGCGCACGTTTGTCAGGTGTTGCATCGGCGCAAATTTTGGTAATCAGTAAAATTTGAATTTCGCGCCAACCAATAGACGTAGAAAGACTGGAGTTATTGTGTTTGAAAGCTCGCCGCAAGCCACGTCGAATCCTGGGAGGCCCATTCCTGTGTCCCTTTTGCTTCAAAAGTTATAAGCGCTTGACGAAGTGGCGCCCATCATATTTTGGAAAAGTCCGTCGTGCGACCCCCCCTGGGCCAGACCCACCGCTCCCCGAGACGATTTTGCCGACCACCCTCCTCCGACCTTTTTCTGGCAAGTAATTTTTTGAGCAAATTTTTGCCATTTTTTACAATTTCAGACACAAAAAATTCCAAAATCGCCTGCGAAACGCCAACTTTTTATCTGTATTTCAGCGTAAAATTTGTATCTGTATTTCTGCGTAAATTATCGATTTTTATCCAAAACTTTGCGATTTTTGAGCGTTTTTAGTGCGCAACCCCCTCCCAAAATTTTGGCTCAGACCAGGGTTGTATATTTTTCCGAAAAAACCTCGGTCTGTTTTTTTTCCAGTTTTTTTTTCGGGTTTTTTTCCTAAATCGCGGAAAAAACTCCAGCCCAAGCTCTGAGTATCCTAGACTGGTTTTATAATTCCTAACGCTTTCTAGCGCCTTCTTCAGTCTTTTCAGACCAGAAATACACGTGTTACATAGATATAAATCACGAAACAGGCATGAAACAGTCCCTGACAGGCTTCATCAATAAACCCTATATGCAAATTTTCTTACAGCAGTTTGCATTTTTGTTTTATCATACCAAATTTGGTCTTTTCTGTTGTTTTTCTAACAGTTTTGAGTCAGTATGGCCTATTTATACATCGCATAAGTCCATTTTTTGGTTAGAAAAATGACATAAATTAGCTATTTTTAGCTTGAGTTTTTTCCGTGATTTATGTTTTTTCCGACCCTTAGGAAAAAACCGGTTTTTTTCGGAAAAAAACACACCTCACATCCCTGGCTCAGCTCAGACCCCCCGGCCGGCGCCAGACCCACCCCCTTCGGCGGATGACCTGTTACATGTATGCACCAAATAATAGCTAAGAATCTCAGGATTCCCAAACTGTACTCACATTTCCGTTTCGTACCTGTTTTATGTCACTTTTTGCCCAGCAACTGTGCATTGGTCAGCAACCCTAAATTATAGCTCCAGAAAAACATGCAAATTTGGGAGAACTGAGGAGGCAATTTCAACATGTCTTGATTAGAGCGGAGACTTGTAGAGCGGACTAAGAGCTTTGATCGGTGTTTCTACTCAAACAACAAACAAGTAAACTTTGCCTTCTTCCTGCTCCTTTTAGCTCACTGCATGCGTTGCATTTGTTCACAAGAAATGAGACGATGGCCACTTCAGATGACGTTCTTAGCATCAAGCGCTAAGCAACCATTAATTAGCAGGAACGGCTCTAGGTGGCTTCGTTACTAACGCAATAAGTGTGCCATAAGCCGAATCAGCTAGGTATTAGCTGACTTACTTAAGACATGATCCGACAATTGAATGACACCTTGCTCAAGATATTGAGCAGACCAACGTACACAGTCAAGCGTTATCCTGAATTTACTGATCCAGGTCCTATACTCTGGACTGTTGTGGCCTTGTACAGTCTTCTCTTCATGGTTGGTCTCTGTGGAAATGTACATCTGTTGTCTCTGCTGCGGTACCTGTTTTTCACTCAACCATCCACTTCAACATACGATAACACTGTCATCTGTCTAACTTGTCTGTGCATAGTAGACTGTATACATCTGGTATCCCTGGCTCCAAGCATTCTGGACACAATTCTGGGCCACTGGGTACTGGGAAGTGCTCTGTGCAAGGTGTATCACTTGTTCCATTCATTTCCCAAAGTAGCATCAACTTTTTTGTTGGTTGCTCTAGCATTTGATCGTTATGCTGGAGCTTGCCAACCTCACAGACCGGTCTTTCGCAGTAGAAAGATGCTGGCCTGTATTCTAGTCGCTATACTGGCTTTGTGTGTGGTGCTCTTGGCACCCATGATGTTCACTGTCCAGGCAATAGAGGTCAAAATGACTGAAAGCCGATTCATTCACACTAGAGCCTACAAGTGTGTTGAACAGATGGACTCTCAGCATTTTCTGGCGTTTACTGGGTCTGTCTTTGGCTTTGCCTATCTAACCCCATTGGTAATGCTTGTTTATCTATATGGCACCATGCTCTGCACACTGTACAGAAGCACCTCTGTGGGCCGCAGTCATGTTCCTCTTAAACGTATTGCTCTGTATTCACTGACTATTGTTTGTGTCTATTTTCTTTGTTGGACACCATACTGGTTGGCACTGATGTATTCTGCTTATTTAACCATGACAAATAGACATGTGGCAATGGCAGCAAAGACATTCGTCTTTGTAATGTACTTTATACATGCACTGCCTTATGTAAACTCTGCAGCTAACTGGGTCTGCTATGGAATGTTGAACCGTGAGCTGCAGCGCCGATGCAGACGAATGAACGATTATCGTGCTATCCGGCTGGTGGAGCGAATTGCTGACCAAGCGAAAGAGACAAGAGAGGCAGATGCTGATACTCTGCTCTGCTAAATGTAGAGTCGAATGAATTTTTAATCGGATTCATGGATTTCTGACAAAAATTGTTTGTCCAAGAATTTTAAGAAAATGGACAGCAAACATATCTTTGAGTGTGTACAGTGGGGTGCAAAAGTTTAAACGCACCCAGTCAGGTACAAGAAAAAGTGACTTTTCTCTTATTTGTTGAAGGCAATTGGCAAGTGTTATACACCGTTGCATAGCTTGAGATGTTGCGAAGAGGTTGGCGCAGACTGCACTGAAATGCGTTGCTTTATAGCAAAGTTATAGCCAGTCTAAGCCGGACTGTCAGGAAAAGGTTAGCAAAAGTTTAAACGCACTTTAAAAATCCCACAAAATCCGACTCAGATCTTTCAAATAAAAGTTGAATGAACACCTAAATAGTAAATAATAAATAACAAGACAAGTTTGATGCTTTGCCATGATTCAGCTAGACCTGTTGTGCTCTTTGTCCAATTGGCATGCAGAAGATTGAACCTGCTATGGTGCCTTGTATCAACGCGATCTCTAGCACCAGAGTGCCAGTAGCACCTTGACAGATCAAAGTTGCTAACATCTGGTGTGTGTTAGAAAGTCTGGCATGCATGAATTTCAAGCTTTTTAGACGTTACATGTCATAAACGTTGGTAATTATGGGCTCAAACCAGATAATTATAGTGAATCTGCTAGGTAATGGCCTCATTGTTATGGTTTATATGGTGCATATCTGACTCAGCTGCCTGGTTTCAAGAAAAATAGCATGAGCAAAGACAGCAGAAGCCCTAAGAGGCCAGAGAAGCTGAACACAGTAAAATTGGGACCTTTAGTATAATAGTCAAACATGAGTGAGCGAAGATTCAGTGTTCGCCAATAGCAGAAGCATTCACTGAAGCAGCCATAGGTCATCTTAAAATGAACAGATGATGGAATTCGATATCCAAGGGATCACACAATGCATTTCAGTTAAAAGCGCAAGTTTTTGGAAGCAGGGATGATGTCTATGGGTCAAACTACCCTCACAGTTGCCGTCAGTTGATTATTGTGGATCATTACTGGATATTCAGTATGCTGGTTGGTTATAGTGCTCTTAACTGAGTAAGGTGCCTAAATGACATGTTCTGGTATTTTTGCATAAGAGAAACAACAGTACATGTAAAAACCATATGAGTTAACCCATGTTTGTTGGTTGCAGTCGATTACAAACACTGAGAAGACCAGAATACTAAACCTCAGTGTGACAGATATGGAACAGTAATGATCTGTCAACCTTAATCTGATTAAAAAATGTTCTGTTTTCGTGGTTCTGTTATCATAAACACAGTTCGTTTAGCCTGATTAGCAGTCTCAGTCTCTTAAGCATCCATAAGAAGTTTGAGAGAGTTCAAAACATTCAAATTGTAGACCTTGTTACACAGACCAGACCAATTTCACCATGATGAGATGTGTTACGATTAATTGCGTTACAGTGCGACTGAATTATTCCAAAGCATCAAAGTTGTCCTGTTGTTCATTAATTAGTATTTAGGTATTCTTACAATCGTTGTTTGAAAGAAGTTTAGTCAGATTTTGTAGAATTTTGAAAGTGCGTTTAAACTTTTGCTAACCCTTTTTCTGACAGATTGACTTAGACCGGATATAACTTCACCATAATGCAACCAATTGCAGCGCAGTCTGCACCACCTTTCTGGTAAGATTTCAAGCTATGTAACGGTGCACATATAACACTTACCGATTACCTCCAACAACTCAGCAAAAAGTCAGTTTTTCTTGAAGAGGACAAGGTGCGTTTAAACTTTTGCACCCCACTGTATGTGTAATAATTATAACAGCATAAGGTTTCTAGTATAAAGTAGCCGTACTACTTTGAAAAATCAGCTGTAGAGACAAAAACTCACCTGATCAAACTTTAAACTTCTCTGCAACAAAGAATAAACCAACAAAAAGACCATTAAACAGACACCCGCATGTTTGCATAATAGAACTTTGATCACTTTCATTTTTCACACAAGATGCCAATAGAAATAACAAACCGAGGTACAAAAACACCATTCTAGCTGGCTCCTCCTCAGTCGTTGCGAACCTGAAGCAAGCGAAGAAGAATATGTAAAACTGTAGAACAATGCGTAAGACAAATTCTCAGTGTAGGCTAATTGATTGATAGAGTCATAAACAGCGCTAAAATTACGGTGTTCTTTTATTACAGATAGAAGCAAACAGACACTAAATTTCACGCAAACCGGAATGAATGCGATGTATTATGTACCTTGTAGTAAGTTCCAGCTACCGGAGCGCCGAATCCATGGTCCGAAATGAACTTCTTTGTGTCAAACTTGGCGCGGTTATTGATGGCTTGGATGGTCAATGAACTGTCCTGTTTGAATACCACCAAGACATACCGATGAGCCCCTACAAATAGATTTCGATACACGGCGTTCATTTCATACATGTACTAGAGGCTACCACCGAGCAGGACAGACCAAACCCCTGCGTTCGGCGTGTTGAAAATGAGCTAAAGTATGTTTTAAAAATTAAATGAATTCTGTGTTTTTTGCAAATAGCTTTTTATCGGCGCGTCGCGTCTGAGCGCTTTCGGCAACGACCAAAGTTGTAGAAGTGCCTGACCTCTGTACTGTTGTGTAACCTACTGTACCTTGTAATGCGAATTTGCACAAGGGAAAAATCGGCTTTTTCTAGTCGGGCTGAATGCGATTTTTAGTGAATCAGAATCTAGAGGACATGGGGATGTCAAAAATGGTCATATTAATCCTAGGTCAAACTGTTCCAGAGATATACACCATCAAAGTTGACCGAAAACGCGAAAAATGGCCGTTTTGGCGATTTTCAGATTTCTGGGGGATAGACATTAATTCGGGAACAATATGGTGTAAAATTTAGTTTTCCGTCTATTCTGATACATAAGAATCCTGAAAAATTGACTCTGATACCGCAAACCCGATTTTTCCAAGATGCGGCCATTGCATTTTTTCTCTGCTAGCTTACAGTTGTTATTCGGCAAAACGTTTTCGGCCAACTGAGTTTCGGCGAACTGAACCCAACCCATTGGAACGAAGGGCGCAAGTGAGGTACAAGGACCAAAACTTTCAACTCAATTTTTTTCGTACTAATAATAGTTGGGACTTAAAAATTGGGACTTTTAGAGTAGATAAAGAATTTTTGGTCCAAAACAATTTTTGAGTAAAATATTTTTTCGATCCCATTTGGCCACCCCTAGCTCGATCGGACACCCCTACGTAGTTTTTTTATATCAAAATTATGTAGCGTTGTCGACTTGCTACAGATTGGTATAAAGCATTTGTGGCTATGACCCGACATTCGTGAGAAATGCGCCTTCGAATGTACAAAACCATTCAGAATTTCCTAGTTTTGCCTTACATAAAACTTCGATCACGGATTGCTGGCATACTAATGAGAGTTCGTACCTAAAAATTGGGACTTTCGGTTAACTTTTAGAGTAGATTAAGAATTTTTAGTCCAAAATAACTTTTGAGCAAAAAATTTTTTTCGATCCCATTTTGCCGACCCTGGCTCGACTGGAACACCGCTACACATACATGGGCCGCGGGGGTGTTTACCCCCTCTCCGGCCAATACCACCCCAGCGGCCGGCCATACCCCCTCGCCGACCCTTCCTGCCGAGGGGAGAAAATTTTCGCTTATTTAAGGCAAAATAGGGGCGTTTGCTAGAGCTTGGTATAAAGTATTTGTGGCTACGACCCAACATTCGTGAGAAATGCGTCTTCGAATGTACAAAACCATTTAGAATTTCCTAGTTTTGCCTAGCAGAAAGCTTCTATTCAGGATTGCTGGCATAATAATGAGTTGAGACCTAAAAATTGGGACTTCTAGGTAGGGCCCGACCGGATATCCGGATCCGGATCCGGCCGGATATGGCCATATCCGGATCCGGATCCGGATATTACCTGCCGGATATGCCGGATATCAGTCACAGATGAGAAAACGTGATTTTTTACGTATTTTGAACATAAATATTGCATTCGACCGAATGCTTGTTAGAAATCTCTTAAGGCGATTGTAATCCATGACCCCCAGTAGTTCGTATAACCCTGATTTCTGTGCAAAGGATAACACCCTCATTTTTGACAATGCTAATTTTTCACCTTGACTGAAAGTAAAAATCCGCCAGATTTTAACCGGTTTTGTGAGAAAGCTGAGCTCTTCAGGTTCTTAAGTCCATATAAAGATTGGTTAACTTGCAAAATTTGGCAAAGATCCGATGAAGGGTTCTTGAAATATTTACGTTAAAAATTGGCATCTGAAAATTCGGGTCAGTTCATTTCGGAAGGGGATAACTCCAAGCTACAGAAGGCGAGCAGGCTAGGACTTGGCCAAAACAAACTCAACAAAAATAATAATACTAATGTGATACAATGATACTGGATTTCTATGTTTAGGATAGTCGCCTTGTTTTTGCTAATTTTTCATTTAATTAAAAATAAAAAACCTAAAATAAAAAACGAACTATTATTGAGGCAAGTTTATACTGTAAATCTGTACTTTACAGAGATCAAAGCGTCTCTTTTCAGTTGCAGAATGGAGATGAATGGCTTGAGACTCTAAATTCAACTCGCAAAGAATGGAAATTTCAACTGAGATTTTTCAAATTCATAATTTTTTAGTTTGTAAAACTAGGACAGGTCTACCAAAAGGTCGGATAAGTATACATACCACATTAGAGAGAACAAATTTGAACATGCAAACAATAATTTAGCCAAAAGTCTGTGATGTCAACCATTTTTATCTAAAAATTACGAAATGAGCTGAACTTTCATGCCAAACTGTGTTTCCCCTTCTGTTTTTTTTCAGATGAGGTCTGTATCTGTAAAATCGGTATGCCTAATATATGCTAAAGATTGCATAGACATTCCGACCAAACTCGAAAATGCTTGGAAAGCGTCCAGTTATCAATTTCTAGCCGCGGTGATAAAATATGCAAATATGCAAAAAATATGTACATATCTCATTTTTGCATGCATATGACATATGGAATATCACGAGCATCGCAAAAAACCCGATATTATCCAACCATAGTTTGAACTACAATTATTAGATGTTGTTTTGAATCAACTGTTAGAGAACAAAGAAATTATATATGTGGTTTATTGCATTCTAAAAAATTTTTAAGTTCATCAATGATATCCGGCATATCCGGATCCGGATCCGGCCGGATATGGGCATATCCGGATCCGGATCCGGTAGAAATTTGTATCCGGTCGGGCTCTGCTTCTAGGTAAGTTTTAGTAGAGTAGATTAAGAATTTTTGATCCAAAAATTCTAAATCTACTCTTACTTAAAAGTCCCAACTATTATTGTTTTAAATTGAGTTGAAAGTTTTGGTCCCATAGTTAACCAACCGATTTTTAGGGCTTATATCTTGGGAATGGAGCGTCAAATCCATAAACCCTTTGCAGGCTTAACATAACTCGTGAATGTCTGTTAGCGCACCACCACCAACGCACAGCCCTCTATGCAAATGTTCGATTTTCAACTTGGATGGAATACCAAAACTGGATCGAATCAGAAACTGGCTCTTAAAAGGGTGGGAAATGGACCAGTATCGGGCACTAACTGACGAGGTGAAAAAAAATTATAATCAACTGGGGAGCCGGTCAAAATGTCGAATTCAAAATGCCGAAAGGTAACGAAATGCCGAAAGTCAAAATGCCGAATGGGTACGAAATGCCGAATCTACAAAATGCCGAAAGTTAAAATGTCGAAATTAAAAATGCCGAATGGGTACGAAGTGCATATTGTTCAAAATGCCGAAAGTCAAAATTGGACAAAATGAGTGCGCATTGGATCTGATATGCACTGTATACTATAAAACACATACACATACATGTAACAAGTCGTCCGCCGAAGGGGGAGGGGGGTTGGGGGTCTGGCACCGGCCGCGGGGTCCGAGCCAAAATTTTGGGAGGGGGTTGGGCACTAAAAAACGCTCAAAAATAGAAAAAATCGCAATTTTTGGCCTAAAATCACAAAAAATCGCTAATTTGGGCTGAAATACAAAAAAAACGTTGGCTGAGCGGTAAATATAGCTACAAAGATAAACAACTAAAGAAAATTTGCAATTTTTTGTCATGGATTTCGTTGACTTTTCATTTTTGAGGCAATATTTCATCGCAATGCTCCACAGTTCAGCCAATATGTTTTATACCAAATTGTAGGGAATTTATACATATACAGCGCTACATAATTCTGAAATAATAAGAACGTTAAGGGGTTACAGACGAGCTAGCGGCCTCCAAATTGGATCGAAAAAAATGTTTTCCTCAAAAATGGAATTTCATCATTGATTCTTAAACTGCTCCAAAATTTACCTAGCAGCCCCAATTTTTAGTCCAGAACTCTAGTTGGTAGGCTAGAAATGCCAATAATAAATTTTGGTCCCTAACAAAAACTGAAAATTTTTATGCTTTTTCATCATTGAAGCTATATTTCATCACATTTCTCCACTGTTCAGCGAATGTGTTTTGCATCAAATTGTAGGGAATTGACAGCGCTACAATATTCTGAAATAAAAAGAATGGTTAAGAGCAGACATGGGCAAAGGGGGGCCTAGGGGGGTTGGGCCCCCATCAGGCTCTGATCTACCCCCCATCAGCCGGCCGCTACCCCCATCAGGAATTTTTGGAAAGAATTTTGTATAGAAAATTATGATAAAAATATGCCTGGAATAGGCGTAAATGAGCTCAGAAAAGCTAATTTTAACTTATTTTAATGAAAAATAAGCCAAAAAAACCTGATTTTCGCCAAAAATCGGACTTTTTGGCTTACCACCCCCTCAGCCCCCCATCAGGCGCTCCTACCCCCCTCAATCCCCCCTCAGAAATTGAAAATTCTACCCCCCATCAGCCGAAATGCTAGCCCATGTCTGGTTAAGAGGGTTCCCCAGATGAGCTAGGAGGGCTCAAAAGTAGGGATGCGCTCGGGCCGAAATTTTCGGCCCGGCCCGGCCCGTTTTCCAAATTTTGTGGCCCGGCCCGGCCCGGCCCGTTTGCCACTCGGCCCGGCCCGGCCCGGCCCGTTTTTTTTCGGTAAAATAATCGGCTGGGTTCAAATGAGCCAAATTTAGCACTTTTTTCGCTCTTTTTTGCAATTTTTCCGTATTCAGGCTCATTTTTTATCTTTAACTGATATAAACGTTATTTTTGTAACAAAATTGAAGAAAACGAAGTCGAAAATTCATTAATTTGTCAGAATTAGAAAGAAAAAATTAGAAATTCGGGCCACCCCGGGCCGACCAGCCGGCCCGGCCCGGCGGGCCCAAAAGTGCCCTCGGCCCGGCCCGTGCGCATCTCTACTCAAAAGGGTTCGAAAAAATTTTTTTCTCAAAAATGGAATTCGATCTTTGATTCTTAAAGTACTCCGAAAGCTACCCCAAACCACCGAACTCAGCGGGTCAAAACAGGTATACTGTTTGGTCTCAACTTTGCAAACGGGAGTACCAGAATATGAAAGAGGCCATTGGAACAGCTACAAAGCCATATGCGAGTCGGGATCCTAGCTTAACACGCCAGAAAATTAGCCCGAAAATCCCTGAAATCCCGAAAATTAACCCAACTTTAAGGGAGTGTAGCTCCGGTTCCTCGGCGTTGCTGGTGGCCGGGCATGCACCGTTGGACTTCGATGTACGCATGTGTGTGTTTAGCATAAGCCATCGTTAGGTGCAACTGGCCAATTTTTCGATTCAGTGTTAAATTGAAACAAAAACACATTACTTGGAGTTGGCTTTAAAAACAGCAGCCGTGCATAATAAACTTTGCATATCTGATGACTTTTAGCCCAATTCTCACTTTCGACATTTTGACTTTCGGCATTTTGAACATTCGGCATTTTGATTTTCGACATTTTAACTTTCTGCATTTTGTACATTCGGCATTTCGTACCCATTCGGCATTTTGACTTTTGCCATTTCGTTACCTTTCGGCATTCTGTAGCCAACACAATCAACTGATACAGCGGTCGGAGACTTTGGCTTGAAAGGAGCAAAGCAACTGACCAGTGCCTTTAGGCGGAGTGGGACCATTGTAGGCAGTGACCACCTTGCCCCCTTCCACCTTCAGCTGACCGGTGGCCGTCACAGGCACGTTGATGACCAACCAATGCAACCAGTCGGCCGCTTTCGGGTTCTTCCGACTAGGCGCGTCAGGGTCTGAACAGGTTGACACTAACTACACCGGTTAAACAGCCAAACCAGCGCTGCTATAACGGTATCATCTGAAGTTCAACTGACGCTATATCTCTTTTACGTAGAAGTGAAACTTGACACATCTGCGGTGCGGGTAAGAGACATGGTGTCAATTGGAGCACATTTGTCTGAGTTAATGGAGGCAAGACTAACTAACCGATCATGAGCAGAGTGAAGCCGTTTGGAGAGGCGGTCGATTTCGGGTCGAGAGTGAGTGTGGGAGCGGAGGCGCTCTGCGTTTGCGTCAACGTGTTTCCCGGCACCACTGACACGTGACCGTACTGAGCCTAAAGGTTTCTAGTCACTTATCTTTATTCTGCTTACCTAACCAACATCTTCTGCATCCGTTTCCAAATCAACACAGTCCTTTTGGCAAAGTTTCAGTAAAATCGTAATCAAGAGGACGAACTGTTTGAAAGATGAAGAAAACATCGAGAGGCGGAGACATGTTTTTCCCTTGCCGGGCGCAAGAAACGTATCTCTAACCTAACCGCTTAGTATAGCTACACAAAGAAATGTCCCGTGAAATATATGTCCATTCAAAAATTAAGAGTCAGTCTCTGAACTGATCGAGTTTTGGCCCTTTGCCTTATTCAGACCCAAAATTGAAACTTTGGCCTAGAGAGCTGTAAGTTGGTACACTAATACAAATCGATGGGTTATGTAACCACCGCAAAGGATTTCCCGATTCGACGCTCCACGCTCGAGATACAGCCGTCTGAAAATCGGCTCGCTTAACTATGGGGCAAAAATTTCGAACTTGAATTTCTTTCCTGCTAAAAACAGTTGGGACCTAGAATTTGGGGATTTTACGTAACTTTTAGAGTACTTTAAGAATTTTTGGTGGGTTTTCGATTTTGACGAAAAAAATTTTTTTCGACCCCCTTCCCGGCCCCCTAGCTCGTCTGGAACCCCCCCTATATGTGGTTTTTTATTTCAGATTATTGTAGCGCCATTTGTTGGCTACAGATCGGTGCCAAGCACGATAGCCCGCGACCCGGGGTTTTGGAGTAAATTGACTTCAAATGGCTGAAATCGCATTTTTTTCCAGTTTTACTATGGGACAAAATTTCGAACTTGAATTTCTTTCCTGCTAAAAACAGTTGGGACCTAGAATTTGGGGATTTTACGTAATTTTAAGAGTACTTTAAGAATTTTTGGTCGGTTTTCGATTTTGACGAAAAAAATGTTTTTCGCCCCCCTTCCCGCCCCCCTAGCTCGTCTGGAACCCCCCGTATGTGGTTTTTTTATTCCAGATTACTGTAGCGCCATTTGTTAGCTACAGATTGGTGCCAAGCATGATAGCCCACGGCCCGGGGTTTTGGAGTAAATTGACTCCAAATGGCTGAAAATCGCATTTTTTTTTCCAGTTTTACTATTGTTTGTTTGTTTTTTGTTTTTTGTTTTATGAGTTCCACTGTCCTTTCGGACAGCTCAGGACACCCCTCGCTCTTTTCAGAGCCCTTCAATGGGGTAGCCCTGTCTACAAACAACCCTCCCCTTTGCTGCCATTGGGTGCAACGGCAGCGCCGGTTCGGTTCCCATTTACCTACTGGCCATCACCGGCTTTCGGCGGTCTGGGTTGGGCTTTACGTCGACTACTTCCAGTCGCTTCGACCGGTTTCGAACCCACAAACAACCGCTCTCACGGATGCCAGGGCCGCCGTGACACACGGGATAGCGTAAACTATCCGTGGCCAAGACGCGTTTTGGTCGGTTTTCGATTATGACGAAAAAATATTTTTTCGACCCCCTTCCCGCCCCCCTAGCTCGTCTGGAGCCCCCCTATGTGGGTAATTTTATTTCAGATTATTGTAGCGCCATTTGTTAGCTACAGATTGGTGCCAAGCACGATAGCCCACGGCCCGGGGTTTTGGAGTAAATTGACTTCAAATGGCTGAAAATCGCAAATTTTGTCCCATAGTAAAACTGGAAAAATCTGATTTTCAGCCATTTGAAGTCAATTTACTCCAAAACCCCGGGTCGCGGGCTATCGTGCTTGGCACCAATCTGTAGCTAACAAACGGCGCTACAATAATCTGAAATAAAAAACCCACATATGGGGGGGGTTCCAGACGAGCTAGGTGGGCTGGAAGGGGTCGAAAAAATTTTTTTCCTCAAAATCGAAAACCGACCCAAAATTCTTAAAGTACTCTAAAAGTTACGTAAAACCCCCAAATTCTAGGTCCCAACTGTTATTAGAAGGAAAGAAATTCAAGTTCGAAATTTTGTTCCACAGTAAAACTGGAAAAAATGCGATTTTCAGCCATTTGAAGTCAATTTACTCCAAAACCCCGGGCCGTGGGCTATCGTGCTTGGCACCGATCTGTAGCCAACAAATGGCGCTACAATAATCTGAAATAAAAAAACCCATATAGGGGGGGTTCCAGACGAGCTAGGGGGCGGGAAGGGGGTCGAAAAAAATTTTTTTCGTCAAAATCGAAAACCGACCAAAAATTCTTAAAGTACTCTAAAAGTTACGTAAAATCTCCAAATTCTAGGTCCCAACTGGTTTTAGCAGGAAAGAAATTCAAGTTCGAAATTTTTGTCCCATAGTTAAGCGAGCCGATTTTCAGACGGCTGTATCTCGAGCGTGGAGCGTCGAATCGGGAAATCCTTTGCGGTGGTTACATAACCTATCGATATGTATTAGTGTACCAACTTACAGCTCTCTAGGCCAAAGTTTCAATTTTGGGTCTGAATACTAAAACTCGATTGGTCCAGAGACTGACTCTTAAGCGACCTGGCGGTCTTACTTTTTGGGAGGGATCGGAGCAACTCAGGATTAAAGTTGTAGAATGGGTCGAGCTCCGGTGTTGGGTAAATCCTAATCTGTGCTATCCTTGCTCTGAACACTAATTTGCGCAACAATAAAAACGACCTTTTCCTAATTGCGATGAAAATGAGTTGACCGCAGAATGCGATTCTAGAGCCTTTGGCGACTACAATGATGCTCTTAAGACGTTTCTTGGTCAAATCATTCTGGAGATACGGCCGGTCAAAGTTCGCAAAAATTGGGAAAAAGCGTATTTTCTGAAAATTTCACATAAAGGGGGAACATAGGCAGATCGATGGATCTGCCTGAAACTTCCTGAATGGGGTATTCATAATCGCCCGAATCGGTTCTATTATAGCAATTCCCGATCCTGAAAATCTCACCCTAATACCGTAATCCAACAGCCAAAGTGAGGTGGTGTGATCCAGCTCCAAGAAAAACGGGTTTGTACTCAAAACACAAATTAACCCATTTTTTCATTTCAGGAGTAGCAGTGCTGTATTTGTAGACGTTCTAGAGCATTAAAAATTGATTGCGGATGCTTAGAATGGTATTGAACTGCTCAATCACATGACTGAGCTGGACCACCTCACTCACATTTGGAGCCGGACTACAGTAGCAGGGTCAAGTTTTCAGGGTTGGGAAGTGTCAGAATCCACTGTGGCTGTCATGAACACCGCATTCAGGAAGTCTCAGCCAAATCCATCGATCTGCCAATGTTTCCCTCCTTTTATGGGGTGTATCCCACCCACAAGTGAGGACTTCCCCGTAGTGGAGGGGGAGTAAGGCAGGCTTGGTTTGCTCTGCAAGTCAAAGCTGCTTTACTGCTAACGCCCACTCATTCTTTCGTCTAGCCATTCATACTCACTCTTTCTTCCAAACCTTCACTCTTTATTACTATCCTCCTCACATACATGGGCCGGAAAAATCCGGAGGGGGGTAGGAGGTCTGGAGACCTCGGGGGGGGGGGGGGGTCCCGAAAAAAGGCCAAAAAACGTCATCTCGGACGTTGCCCTTTCTTCACTGCCAGCAGTCCTAATCATGCTGTCACCAGGAGGGCGGCCGGCGTGTCGATGCCATGTTTCTGACAGCTCCCGACGGCCGCTGGTGCCCCATATGCCAGAGGGCTCCTGGCATAATTGGTTTCTCAGACAGCTTCTGACATCGTAGATCTTCTTCCCAATCTTCAATCCCTGATTTCATTGATCTTCTCCTCCAACGTGACATGCTTTGGAGTGGCTTCGGTGCAAGGGCAGATCCAGTCGATTCCCATTTACCTACTCGCTGGCACCAGCTTTCGGTGGCCTGGGTGGAGATTTGCGCCGACAACCAACTTTTTTGGCAAGAAACTTGCCGCGCTGAGAGGATTAGCGCAAGACGTCGCG
Source organism: Sabatieria punctata (assembly GCA_030248155.1). Taxonomy (NCBI): domain Eukaryota; kingdom Metazoa; phylum Nematoda; class Chromadorea; order Araeolaimida; family Comesomatidae; genus Sabatieria; species Sabatieria punctata. The sequence goes on along the minus strand of JASANB010007352.1, from coordinate 71,227 downwards.
CACAGTGGCTATGCGGCCTAAACCACTGGACCAACTGTGCCGGCGACGCTTATGGCACGTGCGCTTTTGGGAACACCCCCTTCTATGTGAAACTTTCAAAAAAAAGCCAGTTTCGCAATTTTTGCTAATTCTGATCGGCCATATCTCCGAAACGGTTTGACCTAGAAACGCCATAAAAGCATCATTGGAGTCGCCAAAGATTCTAGAATCGAATCGAATTCTGCCGTCAACTCATTTTCATCGCAATTAGGATAAAGCTCATTTTATTGTTGCGCAAATTAGTGCTCAGAGTAACCGTAGCACAGATTAGGATTTACCCCGACCGGAGCTCACCCTTGTCGACAACTTAGGTCATGAGGCCCAAGTCAGTGCAAGGCCTGCTAAAAGTTATTCCAAGGTTCGTGCGGATTTTGCAAAATTCCCTGCCTTTCCCTGACCAAATCGGGGCGAAGAATCTCCAAACAGAACGAGAAACTTTTGTAAAATGGCCTTGAAAAACACATTTAAACCCACCCCGGGGGCCAGGTCCTGCTCCCGTATGTCGCTCCACCTTGCAGCACCAAGCTTGTCTGTTACTCGCTGCACAGGTGGTAGCGTAGGGCGTCTTAGACTCTTGTCTGTTGACCGTCCCGCACTTCCGGGTAGTCTTACCGGTTAACAACAAGACTAATCTTTAAAAAAACGCATTTAAACGGTATTCTGAGGCTAAATTTCCAGTTAAAGTAGTAGCTATAGCTAGCAGTAGAAAGTCAGGAGACTGATTTTCAAAAGAGCGGCGTGTAAAGCTCTGACAGGACCATATGGCGGCAAGATGTATTAACCGCTACCAAATTTTTCCCTGACCACGCACCAAATTTCAGACCTTTTCGATGATTCCCTGACTTTTCTATGACTCCCGGACTTTCCAGGTCCCGCAGCAACCCAGTATAGTTTTGCAAAAACCGACAGGTCGCTTATTTTTCGAATGGACTATAATAATGGCCGAAAATAATTTACTTATATTTTAAGCAAATTTAAATAAATCTTACGAATGTTGTAAATTGCCCTCCACTACCGCCGCATACGAATACTAGATCAATCAGATGTGGTAAGTACCTTCAGTGTAGATTCCGGCGTCCGTGGCAGCACGTCAGGCACCAAATCACTCCAATCTGCATCCGCTCCAACCATTGCTAACAACAAGAGGAGGAAAAAGAAACTCATCTAAAAAAACAAAAGCAAACAGTATAATCATAGATATAATAGTCTGCGAAAACGATCGATCTGATTTGTTTATTGATTACAGCACACTCACTATTAGGAGAGCTAAGACAAAAGCCTCCATGTAACTTGTTGTTGTTTTTTGTTTATTCTTTTTCTATCTTGGTAGTGATTTTCTAGTAGCTTTAATGCAGATTGGTAGGTAGGGAGTATGTAGTCAGTCGATTGGCCCAGCCCCCTTTACACCAGTAAACCTAAACCTAACCTAAACCTAAAACAACATAGACACAATTTTGAAAAAAAACTGGCGAAGGCGTGTCGTGTCCTTCGTAGTGGAACGAGAAAAATAACAAATCGGTCAGGTAGTTGGTGGGGTGGGCGGGCAGGGCAGATAGGCGCCTGCGCCTGCATCTGGCGCACGCGTCCAGTGTTGCCAGGTGCTAGCCAGTCCAGCATACTACCACCAGCTCAAAATTATACTGCTTTATACTACAATTTTTGAAAATATACTACGTTTTCATACTACACTGTAAAACTGTGAGATCGAAGATTTACAGAATAGAAAAGTGTTATATAAAGCAGCCTGCGATGGCAGATCAGTTTCAATTCCTACTCAGAGACTTTTATACAAGTTGAAAGCTTTATTGTTGGTGGTGACGTGACGCGTCAGATCCATGCCCCGCTGCGGGAGCGGATTCGCTGTCAGCCGACTGAGCGGCACAGGCCGCACAGGTTTGAGCGGCAAAATCAAACGCCCCCTCCCTCCAGCGCCCGGTCTCATCTGCGTGTGCCAAGTCACGCCGCTAACATCGTTCAATTCTACCTGCTGCACGTGCTAAGTTTTTCCGTGCACTTTATCAGGGTTCTTGCGGTGCGTTTTGGAAGAAAGACTTTCCTGTCCTCTCCCTTTGTCTGATGACTTTTCAGTGACCAAAGCTTCTATGAGGGAGCTTGTTCTACGCATACGCATACCAGCGTTAGATTTAGATTTGAACTTCTTGGAAAACGTTAGACAAAAAACTCCTATAATTTCTCAGACGTACCTCACCTTACTTTCAGCCGCTGTCTCAAACTGTTCAACGTACCTACTAAGGAACAAATAGAACGTAACAGAAAAGGAACACATCATAGGAACCAATCTTTCCTCACTATGTGTTCAACTACATTTTCGAGTGCCTGCAGGTGCAGACCATCTGTATGTATTGCATAAAAGCGCAACGGCTATATTAATTACTGTATTCTTCAAATTGAGGATAACCTAGCCAAAATTGTTCGAGCCAGCTGTAGTAGTCCTGCTGGCTGTCAGATTTGATGGCGATCTGTCACGAAAACCACGAATCGTCTGCGTAGCGCACTCTACTTGGCGTTGTTGTGGAAAGTTTATTGTTAGCAAATGAAATATACTGTACGCCCAACAAACCGGACTGCAACACAGAGCGGGCTGGGCCGCTAAACGGCTACCAATGCCCTACCCTTCAAATGAGGTGTTAAGTGGTAATCGTCTAGAGCTTTACGAAAGCTGCGTGCGGACCTACTTTCTACTATGCCATTAGGTAAACTATTCCAGATTGAAATAACTCTCACAGCAAAGAAGTGTTTTCGCAAATCTAATCTGGCTTTAGGCAAGTACAATTTGTACATGTGACCTCGGGTAGACGTATAATGAGCATAAGCAAAAATGGCCTCTATAATAATGCGTCGTTTCTCTAACGACTCAAGTTTTAGAACAGATAAACGTTCAGCGTATGGAAGAGACTCGAGACCGGGGACACGTCTGGTAAACAATCTTTGAACTCGTTCCAACAAGTCAATATCTTTCAAGAGATAAGGGTTCCAAACTTCACTAGCATACTCTAGCTTTGGACGGACAAATGTTTTAAATAATTTCACCAAAAATGAATTTGTCCTGGTTTCAAACGACCGGAAAATTAAGTGAACCAACTGAAATCCTTTTAAAGCAATTTGCTGACCTGACAATATTTGGAGAATTTCAGATCATCAGAAATCAAGACGCCCAGATCAGATATGACATGTACAACCTCCAAATTTGCACCATTGGCCGTATATGGTGTGTCTGCATTGCCATGACCAAAATGTAACACCGCACATTTGTGGATAGCAATAGAAAGCTGCATTCTATCTGTCCAAGCCATTACTCGTTCAAGATCGTTCTGCAATACATGATTGATTTGAAATTTTGGAACCGCAAAATAAATCTTTGTATCATCTGCATAGAGAACCAGGTTTGCCTGAGACAAAACCGACTCGACGTCATCTATGTAGACCAGAAACAGTAGGGGACCTAATTTGCTACCCTGAGGTACACCGGAAGTAATAGGCAACAGATTTGAGGATTCACTATCAATGCTAACGTATTGAGAACGATCAGACAAGTAATTCTGTAACCATTTTAACAATTTTCCTCTGACCCCTTTTGCCTCAAGCTTTACAAGTAGTTTTGCATGAGAAACCGAATCAAAGGCTCTTGCTATATCAAGATATATTACATCTACTGTTTGGTAGTTGTCAAGCTGTTTGGTCCATTCATTGGGCGTTGTTCCCTCGAAGACAGCAGTATAAAACCCAGAATCTTGAACTCAACGCCGATTTTTAAGTTCCGTGGAGATCTGATCACGCGTTTGTTTCTAAAGCATGAGCCCATCTTAACGGGATAAGAGAGCTGGATTGGATTGAGAATCAGAAAACTATTCAGTCGCTTTCAACGGGAAGACAAAAATGGCACGCCCGCTACACACTAACGGTGAGCGGGAGGATCTAAAGCACAACGACGTTCCACCAAGCCTGCAGAGCAGAACAAGGAAATAACAGACCGATGCGACAAGCGCAGCGCAGCGGCAAGCAAAGCGGTGCAAGCAGCACTTTAAATTTTGCGCGCTAACCCGTGCTGCGCAGTCGGCTGAAGGCGAATGCGCCCGCAGCGAGGCATGGATCCTGACGCGTGCATTTTGGCACGGGGAGCTGTATCATGGACCACGGTATACACATGGACACGAAGTTGAAACCGCCTTCATTTACCCATCTGTACCGCAGTTGCGCGTGAGTTTACCCATCAGCTGAAACATTAAACGCTCCCACGACGCTCCCCGTAGAGATGTGCACGGGCACCTTTTTTTCGGGCCGGCCCGGACAATGTACTAATACCATACAATGTACATTACATATACAGGGCAGTGGGGGTGGTTGACACCGTCTTTAAAGCCAGACGCAGAAGCTCAATCCTATAAATCAAAGTGTGCGCTTGAATCTGAGCCTGAGCTCCAAATTGAGGCTTAAAATTAAGTTGGTCGGCAGGTGGGGTAAAGGATTGTGTACGAACGGCACCAAGGTGAAATTACTGTTAAACTTTATAACAACTTTATTACAAAAAAAACTTTATTACAATGCACGTGTACACCACAATTAGCAGTAATAACCCCGAAGGGCCACATGCAAGGCAATCACCACTCGGGGACGAACCCCACTATGTGTCATACGCTGGCCGCATGGGAACCGACATTGCTCACCACTACGCCACAGACACAGACATGACGAAGACTGTTAAAATAATTCTGCATGCGGTAGAACGGCGCGTATTTTGAATTCATTTGGGGGCAATGCTAAGCTAATCAAGGTGTTCTTTTTTGTATTCTGCTGTTCTTTATACATGCCCGACGGTAGAGACTTGCACGGGCCGCCTTTTTCACGGCCCGGCCCGGCCCGGCCTGTCCGGAAAACCCAATTTTTGCGGCCCGGGCCCGGCCCGGCCCTTATGAAAATGCAATTTTTGTGCGGGCCCGGCTGAAATCCTCTAAAAATCCTCTGTAGGGCGACCGGGCCCGGCCCGTGCAGGTCTCTACCCGACGGGCATCAAAACGGGGCCCGGCCCGGGGGGCCTAAAAATGGTGCCCGGCCCGGCCCGTCCAAAATCGTTGACGGGCATGCCCGGCCCATGCACATCTCTAGCTCCCCGCCCGAAGAAATTTAAAAAAAAAGAAGAAAAGAAGAACAAGTTAGGTAGTTTGTTCATTTGTTTATTTGACTTATGGAATCTTTTGTAGAACCAACTTCCGGTACAACAACGATTTTCTAACATAATTTAGTTAGTTTTTAACAATTTTTTGACGATTTTTTCGAACCTTTTTTGTCATCCTCCCAAAATCAGTAGATGAGTTTTACGGGAACGAATTACGGGCACGTTCGTATAGGTTATTTGATCAGCAGAAAGCGATTAAGGTACTCCGGAAACCTGTAAAATGCTTTCTTTTTAAGCTATTCGCCTATATAAAAGGGATTTTTCGAAAGTTCGAAAAAACAAGGAATCCTTTTTAATAGTAGGTACATACATGTACTATGTAGGGGGGTTTGGGGGGTTACCCCCTAGCTGAAAAGGCCAATCCCCCCTCAACCCCCACCCCCGAGAGAGGTTAAGGGAACCCCCCCCAACCCAAAAATACAAGTACTAGTAGTGGCTCCAGTACTAACAAACTGGCTCAGAAATCACTAATTTTTATCCTAAAATTCGCTTGAAAAGCCTTTAGAAACCGAATTTGGCGTTTCCACTGCTGATATTTAAGAGAAATCTGTGTTTTTGAAAGCCCTTTTTGTCATTTTTTGCTTGTTTTTAGCTCTAAAACGCTATTTGGCAGCTTAAAATAGTGATTTTTAGCGTCCTTACTGAAAACAACGTGCTAAAAACGCATTTCCAGGCGTTTCGAAGCTTTTTGAAATTTGGGACCCCCTCTGGGCGAACCCCCCTCGACCCCCCACCTGAGGAAAACCCCCTACCCCCAGGTCGGCCGGGAGCTGTTATATGTATGAGTAGGTAGTACGTACGTAGTTGGATAGGCTTACATGGGCCGCACTCGCAGGGGGTAAGGGGGGTTTACCCCCTCCCCTCGCCTGTCAATACCACCCCCTCGCCTGTCAATACCACCCCCTCGGCCGGCCATACCCACCCTCCCCGAACCCCCCGCCTCCCAGAGGGAGAAAATTTTCGCTTATTTAAGGCAAAATAGGCCTTTTTTGGACTTGTTTCCGCCCCCCAGATCTCCAGACCCCCCTGGATTCTTCCGGCCCATGTATGTGGATAGGTACTAGAGATGCAACCATAATCCGGTATTTTTTAGCTCAAAAACACTATCCGGCATCCGCTCTTTTTACATATTATCCGGTTAAAATACAGGATAATCCGGTATTTTTCTGATCCGAAGTACTATCCGGTGTCCGGTATTCTTCTCTAGTAGGTACCTACAGTACATAGGTCGTTGTTAGTTAGTTAGTTAGTTAGTTAGTTAGTTAGTTAGTTAGTTAGTTAGTTAGTTAGTTAGTTAGTTAGTTAGTTAGTTAGTTAGTTAGTTAGTTAGTTAGTTAGTTAGTTAGTTAGTTAGTTAGTTAGTTAGTTAGTTAGTTAGTTAGTTAGTTAGTTAGTTAGTTAGTTAGTTAGTTAGTTAGTTAGTTAGTTAGTTAGTTAGTTAGTTAGTTAGTTAGTTAGTTAGTTAGTTAGTTAGTTAGTTAGTTAGTTAGTTAGTTAGTTAGTTAGTTAGTTAGTTAGTTAGTTAGTTAGTTAGTTAGTTAGTTAGTTAGTTAGTTAGTTAGTTAGTTAGTTAGTTAGTTAGTTAGTTAGTTAGTTAGTTAGTTAGTTAGTTAGTTAGTTAGTTAGTTAGTTAGTTAGTTAGTTAGTTAGTTAGTTAGTTAGTTAGTTAGTTAGTTAGTTAGTTAGTTAGTTAGTTAGTTAGTTAGTTAGTTAGTTAGTTAGTTAGATAGTCTCACTCAGTTTTTGTCAATTCTTGATGAGTGGCAGTTGTCTGATAAACCAGGGTTAACTTCTGAAACGTTAATAGCCGCGCGGCACATGTGTAAGACATTGGTAAAAAAAGCTAGGTAATTATTAATTTTTACGTTTGCATTGTTTTTGCTGTTATCGCTCATTTATGTTTGCATATTTCTGATCTTTAGATTTTTCATTTTATTAAAGTATGTGTGTATTTTTAGATATTGTCTAGTGTTGTTATGACTCCTAGTCAAAGTCAAAGTCATAGTTAATACTTCTGTGATATCGCTGTCAAACGGACAGGTAGTCAAAGTCAAAGTTTGACTACATTCGTTACCATAAATACGTAGTCAAACGAAGACAAGGTAGTCAAACCGTTTGACTATGACTACATTTTGTTATAAGAGGCAAGCTTTTCAGGCACATTTTACAGCTTTTCGCTGTTCGCAACAAAATATTTGGCAAATTTGATGCATTTTTAAGCTTTGGGGCCGTCCATAAACTACGACGTTCAAAAATTCAAAATTTTGCACCGCCACCCCCCCTCCGACGTTTAACGACGTTTTCATCATCACCCCCATAAAAACTACGACGTTTAGGAGGCACCCCCCCCCGAAATAAAATTTTCGAATTTTCGTTCAAATTCTGAAGCTGCTTTTCTGACTAATCACAAATGAATAATTGAAAAATTGTGCCTGTGCACATACAATGTACAGGGTGTGCCAAAAAAAAACAACCCAGCAGATTTTTCGCTGTAGCAACCGCAAATCTCAACGGATTTCAATGAATCCTTCTTTAAATGAAAGATAAATAAATTCTTGAAAGATTGATGTAACGCTTATTAATGTACTCTGCTTACTTCCTGAGATATTTGTCCTCAAAGTCAAAACAGAGATTTTGGCAGTGAACAAGAGGGATTTTTGATTAATGCGCTGCACTTCATAATAAAACGGATTCCTGCTACTGCGGAGGGCTAATGGAGGCTTTACTGGTGACACATAAACTCGGTTCACTTCAACAGTAAAGTGTCATTAGCCCCAGCAGTAGGAATCTGCTTTATTATGAAGTGCACCAGAATCGCTCTTGTTCTTCGCCAAAATCTGCTTCGACTTTGAAGGCAAATATCTCAAGAACTAAGCAGTGGATCTCAATAAAAAGTGCACCAATCTTTGAAAAATTTATCAATCTTTCATTCAAAAAAGGATTCATTCAAATCGGTTAAGATTCATGGCTGCAAAAGTAAAAAATCTGCTGGGTTGTGTTTATCACTCTTGTTCACTGCCAAAATCTCAGTTTTGACTTTGAGGGCAAATATCTCAGGAACTAAGCAGGCTATCTTAATAAACGTTACATCAATCTTTCAAGAATTTATTTGTCTTTCATTTAAAAAAGGATTCATTCAAATCGGTTGAGATTTGCGGTTGCTACAACAAAAAATCTGCTGGGTTGTTTTTTTTGGCACACCCTGTAGGTATTTACCAGTTCGTTTCACCAATCTTTCAAGAATTCATTTAACTTTTAGTTTAAAAAGAGTCATTCAAATCGGTTGAGACTTGCGGTTGCCATAGTAAAAAATCTGTTGGGTTGTTTTAATCACTCTTGTTCATTGCCAAAATCAGCGTTTCAAATTTGAGGGCAAATATCTCGAGAACCAAGCAGAGCATCTTAACGAAAATTATACCAATCAAGAATTTATTTGTTTTTCACTCAAAAAAAGATTGATTCAAATCGGTTGAGATTTACGGTTGCACAGTAAAAAATCTGCTGGGTTGTTTTTTTTTGTGCGTACACCCAGTACAAATCACGCTAACATAATATATTGTACAACTACAAAAATGTGTCAAAACCGTTTGACTTTTTCTGCATTCTTGCTTATTCTGCAGTCGTCAAACCTTACCAAAAAAGGTCACAAATACGTCAACGTTTTGCCTCAACCCCCCACCCCCCTCCGACGTTCTGCGACGTTTTTCCGGGTACCCCCACCCCCCCCTTTCTGAACGTCGTAGTTTATGGACGGCCCCTTTTAAGATCACCAAACAACCTTTTTCTCTAAAATTCTGACAACAATGAAGAATCAGTCAGTGAATCTCTACTTGATTCAAGTTCCACAGGTTAAAGATTGAAATTATGACATTCAGTAGAATATGTACACTTTTTGGCTAAAGAAACAACAAGAATTGGCTTAAAACACAAAGGGCGTTTTATTCAATTTTACAGTGTTTTTTGCAGAGCATGCTTTTTTTGTTTACAATGAAAATTGTGGAAGAAAAGAACAATTCTGCCGTATGTTTCAGCGCCCAACCAGTGTTTATTTCAAAGTAAATGATTTATTGATGGAATAACACTCATTTCAGGCTGACGCTTGGTAAACTGAAACATGGATAAATCCCTGAAAATGTCAATTTGGCTCGGTTTTAAAAAGTAGTCAAAGTAGTCAAACCGGTGGTCATAGTAGTCAAATGGTTTGACTACGATATAGTCAAATTTGACTACTCTGGTATTGTACTCAAACGGACGGTAGTCATAGTCAAATGGAAATTTTGGTATTGTAACAACACTAATTGCCTAACCGAGCTTCTATTTGACTGTGTTCTGTTGGGTGAATTCAACTTCGACCAACTAGAACGTAGAATTAATTCAACGTTAATACAGGTAAGAGACTTGCGGTGCCCTCGCCTGTTGACTGACAGTGGCCGACTAAAGGCCGGTGAGCTAGTGCACGCGTTGGTCAAATAATGGGACAGCCAGGACAATCTGACCATTACTGCACAGAGGCTAACGTTGTTTTCTATGTCTGCGGTGCTTTGGTGCAGTCGCTTCTCAGACTCACAAAATGCGATGTCTGCAAAGACATTCTGGTTGATCCAAACGCCGACGTTGATGAATTGCCTGAGCTGAGTGTCGAGAACAGCGATCCGCAAAAAAAGGTCAGCTGATAGATCAAGTCAACCGCGGTGGCTTGGTTGTGCCCAGCGTTGTTGCCGTCGGAATTTGCTTGAAAGGTTGGCTGGTCTATTCGTGTATCACGGCTGAGCAGCCTCTCTATTCGTCATTACTGCAGTGCCACAGCACTTAAAGCCAGTTTCGATGAAGCTGTGCTGTTGCTTTTGAAAGAACAACATCCGGTTGATGACATTTTAGTCACTGATTTGACAGACAGACAGACAGACAGACAGACAGACAGACAGACAGACAGACAGACAGACAGACAGACAGACAGACAGACAGACAGACAGACAGACAGACAGACAGACAGACAGACAGACAGACAGACAGACAGACAGACAGACAGACAGACAGACAGACAGACAGACAGACAGACAGACAGACAGACAGACAGACAGACAGACAGACAGACAGACAGACAGACAGACAGACAGACAGACAGACAGACAGACAGACAGAGTTTACTCCAATGTGATGCCAGGCACCCAGCAGGTAAAACGGCAGGAACTGATTTGTCATGCCGTCGGGGTCATGAGTTTTCTCGTATTTTGATTTCGAAAATAGGTAATTGCCTGTGCAAGAATCTCGTTAAGAAGTTGCCTGGCAGCTCTAGTAAGATGGGTATTGTTAATAAGGCTCATAAGCTTAAGTCTAGAAAAGATTGACTGTGATACGTTTTTGTGTGATCTCTTCCTTGTGTGTGCAAATTTCTGCATCTGGTCTCTGTTTTGGTGAAAATCTCGTTCTGGTGCTGCTGACTGTATTATTGCTTTGCAGTGCCACAGTTGAAATACATCTCTATACTACTTGTCCGTTCATTGTACTTCTTCGATTAGGCATTGCTTTGCAGTGCCACAGTTGAAATACATCTCTATGCTACTTGTCCGTTCGTTGTACTTCTTCGATTAGGCATTAGTTTGTTGATTCGGTCGATTTTCGTGGTCGCGCAACTGTGGTATAGTGGGAATTTTCAGCTTCATGTTCATGTGTATACCGTGGTCCATGGCTGTATTGTTGCGAGAACAATAAATGCGGGGCTGGATTTAAACTACGGCCGGGCCAGGATAGCATTTACGGGCCAGGATAGCATTTACTGTAAGTGCATAAGTAAGCTGAAAACGACAAATAACACGATTATCAAGCGATTTTATAAGCCAAAATCCGAGGCTTCTGAAGATGCAGCGCGTTTTGCTGCGAAATATAAAGTTTGTCTGCTTTACTTGGGTCCGCTGATTCCGAACAAGTTTTATCTCTCTCATTAATGGCTACCCAACAGCGGGAAAACACGTTTAATCGGTGGCATGCGGGTTTAGGGTGGGAATGTTGAAATGAACGACAGACCGTCCAAATACCGCAAGCAAACCGTTACAAATCGTGCTTCTGAAGCTCTAAATAGGGTTCCGGAGTCCTAATTTTGTTTCTGGAGGCCGAAAATAGGATACCGGAACTCTAGTTTGGGTTTCAGAGACGTTAGACACGGTTTCAGAGCCCTAATTTAGGTTTCAAAATCTCAAAATTGGACTCCAGAAATGCATTTTAGCGGTATTATTCGAACAAAATAGGGCTTTTTGCACGTTTTAAAGCAAAAATAGGCAGGCAAAAACAGTTTTGCCTAAATGGTATTTTTACAGTTCAAACAGAGTTTGTACCGGATTTTAGTCCTCGAAACCCTGTTTTGATCCCAAAAAAATTCGCTGAACCCCACTTTTTGGACAAATATAATTTTGCATCAGAAAAAATCCCCCAGCCGAAAACCCAGCTATATGTATGTGCGTTCAATGTAATGTTTTAGTTCTAAGGGGGGTGTTTTCCTGCCTTGCCTTGGCAGTTTTACCTCCGGGTTCAGGTTTCCCTGAATATACGTTCCTGAAACCCTAGATTTTTAGAAAGTCAAATTAGGGTTCCCAAACCATAGATAGAGTTACTGAAACTACTGGCGTAAATAGCTCGCGAAAACTGTTTATCAGTTCCCAACTCTAATTACTTTTCTCTTCAATTAGTTTACATTTCACCTGGCCCAGTCAGCAGGTCTAGATCGGAACCTAGAGTACCATAAACATATAGCAGAAGCTAGAAAACCGGTCTAGTCATGAGCAACAATACCACTATTCAAACGTCGACTGTCCAAGGCGTATCGGAGGCGGTAGAGAAGCAACGGCTTTTCAACGACACGCTCTTCATCCCGTTGGGATTCAGTTTGTTCCTCTGCAACGCCATTCTGTTCGTTGCTATCGTCCGCTACTCGGCTCTCCGCAACACCAAGGAATACATCCCGATAGCCGGTCTGGCTTTTGCAGACTCCATTTCTGGCTTTGCCACTGGATTTGCAGGTAAGTCACTCAAGAGAACAGATGCCGAACGAATGAACGAACGAACGAACGAACGAATGAACGAACGAACGAACGAACGAACGAACGAACGAACGAACGAACGAACGAACGAACGAACGAACGAACGAACGAACGAACGAACGAACGAACGAACGAACGAACGAACGAACGAACGAACGAACGAACGAACGAACGAACGAACGAACGAACGAACGAACGAACGAACGAACGAACGAACGAACGAACAAACGGAGGGACGGACAAACGAATGAACTGTCACCATACTTGGCGTTAAGTGCTTGACTGTCCTAGGAGTGTGGCGGTCAGTGCTGCGACTCGTTGGCCAGTCATACCTGCCGGTGAGTCGTCGTTTCTGCATTCTCACGCCACACGTCTTCATCTGGAACATCTCTGATGTGCTCCAGTGCTTCATGATGCTGGCAGTATCGCTTGACCGTTTTCTGGTGGTGTTGGTGCCGGTGCACTACATCGGCTGGGGGGTAAAGTACGCCTATGGGCTGGTGGGCTCTGTCTATGTAGGCACAACCCTGCAAGCTCTCTACTTTCTGTTCACCACCATCCCTTACGACCAGTCCAACCAGATCGCCCGATGCCACACCAGTCACGCGTTTATCAGAGTCGACCATGCCACACGCAAGTCGTTTCGGGTGATGGCGGCCATGGGTAGCATCTTTCTCTATGGGGCGGTGATCTTGGCTTACAATCATCGCATCAAAGATGCCGATGGAACGGTGCAGGAGGCGAAGCTGGAGTTCCAACGCCAACTGGTCAGAACTACTGGTAAGGAGCATCGTTTCCATATATAAATTGACGCTTTGTTTGATACCTACACTGTCCAATCTTTTGCTTAGATTTTGTGAGCAATCGGATTGAATGTGCCGTGAAATGTTGTGCGATAACTATTTCTAGGGGTCAGTTGTCTGTGCACCTTTCTGTTCTACGGCTTGCCGCAAATGATGAGCATCGGAGCATTGTACAGCGAAGGGCTGAAGTCGATCTTCATCATGTTCAACGCCTGGGTCTGGGTGATCAGCAACTTCAACCCACTGGCCAACCTCTTCATCTACGCGTTCAAGATGAAAGACATCAAGATGGGGGTGAGAGCCGTGCTGCGCTGCAAAACGATGCCAGCCGACAAACAAATGTGGGATGAGGAGTCCGGAAACAAGGTGGCGCCGGCCAAAACCAAAGCATCCGCGATTAGCCACAAAATAACTGTCGCTGCACAAGTGATCGACTGAATTGGAATGTATTCTGCATGGCACCTTGTGCCTAAAGGTTACATTCGATGTACTCCTTTTTACCTTACAACATGCACAATCCTACATAGTAGTCTAAGGCGCACCATAATAACCATGAAAGTTCTTTCATTTTGTAAGCAATTGGGTGTTATACACACAGATTGTGTTTGGTCAGTCTTAAAGGTTTTCAATCGCAGCTCAAACCTTATGTAAAATGTAATCATACATGTAACAGCTCCGGGCCGACCTAGGGGAGGGGGTACGGGGGTTTTGCTCAGGTGGGCGGTCGAGGAGGGGTTTCGCCCAGAGGGAGTCCAAAATTTCAAAAAGCTGCAAAATGCCTGGAAATGCGTTTTTAGCGTTTTTTTCAGTAAGGACGCCAAAAATGGCTATTTTAAGCTGCCAAATAACGTTTTAAGACAAAGACAAAGACAAAGTTTATTCAAGACAAAAAGACTCCAACTGACCTTCGCTTCAGACTGGGTGAGCTGGGCCGATTTCCGACTCTAATGCCCGCCCAAACAGGAATTTCGATAAGTCCATCATGGACAACTTTGAACGAAACTGAGACACGGTTTAAGCTAAAAACAAGCAAAAAAAAGACAAAAAGTGCTTAAAAAAACACAGAGTTCTCTTAAATATCAGCAGTGGAAACGCCAAATTCCGTTTGCCAAGGCTTTTCAAGCGAATTTTTGGCTAAAAATTAGTAATTTCTGAGCCAGTTTGTTAGTACTGGAGCTACTACTAGTACTTGTATTTTTGGGTCGGGGGTCCCTTAATTTGTCTGGGGGGTGAGAGGGGTTTGGCCTTTCCAGCAGGGGGTAACCCCCAAAACCCCGTAGTACATGTACAGTATGTATGTAATTGTAGACAGTTATATCCAACGTAGGTACTCGCTACTGTGGGCAGGTATTGAGAAAGTACCTAATATCAGGTATGAGGTTAAGGTATTAAAAATGCCCTATCAGGTATAGGTATAGGTAGTATTAGGTATAGGTAGTAGTGATGTAAAAAATTAATTTAATTGTAATTGAAATTCGCATAATTGGCCCGTTTTTAATTTCAATTCAATTAATTTAATTTAATTGAAATTCAAAAGTTGGGCCATAATTTAATTGTAATTTAATTGAAATTCGCCTGGAATTTCAATTATATTTTCAATTATTTGCTGGGGTGAATGTAAGGAAATGCGTAAGTATTAATGATGACGGCGCTAATGACTTCAAACAAAAACCTATTTAAGGTTTGTCACCTCTTTATACTGACCTCACTTTGTTTGGTAATATTTTATGCTCTGCTTTTTATTTCGTAGTTCATAAAACAGTCAGGCACTTAACGCCGTTTATAGTACCGACACCATATGAGGTGCCGGTACCATATATGGTACATATATGGTGCCCCCACGTTCGGCGACTGTGGTGGTACTAGATATGGTACCGGCACCATACGTATATGGTACCCCCACGTTTGGAGGCCTGTGGTGGTACCATACGTACACGGTACCATATTTGGTGCCGGTACCATATCTAGTACGACCACAGTCGCCGAACGTGGGGGCACCATATATGGTACCGGTACCTAGGGTAGTGGTACCATATAGGTACCGTACCGTGTACGTATGGTACCACCACGGGACCCCAAACTTGGGGGCACCATATATGGTACCGGTAGCCGGTACCTTATACGGTACTACCGGCACCTTATAATGGTGTCGGTATCATAAACGGCGTTAACTGCCTGACTGTAAAAGTCACAACAGTGATTTGTTGGTGTATGGTGGGTTTTGGCGAAGGTACCTAGGAAGTGATGTTGCTCAGAAATGCTGAAAGCCTTTACATTAAGTACTGAAAATAATGAAATATCTGTAAATTTACCCCAGAATGTCATTTTATGTGTTTTTAAAGGTTAGAATTTTCTTGCCTGTTTGGATAACAGGCTAACCAGGTGTCTGTAAGCTTTTACGTGGACATTTTTCGAAGTCCTGGGTCACTGTTACTGTCTTTTAACAGAAAAATACATTTTTAAAAAAATTGAAAAAATAATTGAAAAAAATTGCATAATTGAAATTTTCCGAGGTTCCATAATTTAATTGAAAATATAATTGTAATTGAAAATAATGGAAAACTATTTCAATTAATTTAATTTAATTTAATTGAAATTAAAAATGGAGCCCATAATTTAATTGTAATTGAATTGAAATTCAAATTCCATAATTTTACATCACTAATAGGTAGGTATTCACAAAAATAGAGGTATCAGGTATTAGTATAAGGTATTTTGTTAAAAAAGTTAAAATCCGGGTTGTAAAGGTAAATATCGCTCAAAATGCCAACTTAGGCTTGGAACGCAGTTTAACAAATAATATAATTTAATAAACAGTTTACTTATACTGATTTTAGGAAATTTTAGTTCTGAAACAGCAGAAAATGCTAAAAATCTCTCAAAAGGTGTGAAATCACTTTGCAGGCCCACCCACCTCTTGTGATGTGCATCTTTGCCAGTTTTCTTGTAAACCATTTTATCCATAAATCCCTACATGTCTTCCTTCGTCTCAAATCAGTGGCCTACCCAGGATTTTGCAAAAAGAAATGTAAGAGTTCCCAAGGTCCCTGGTTTGGCAAATGGGGCTAGAAAACGTATTAGATTAGCCTTCAAATACGCTTTGTAAAAGTATTCTGAGTATAAAATTAGAATAAATTAACAGTTTCTGTAGTCTGAAGAGGCTCAATGGGCCACTATCCGACGAGGGCGAGAAAAATTAGCCTTTCAACACGCTTTTTTAAATGGACAAATACGTAGGTCTTTTGATGCCATTGGTTTAAAAGAAAATGTACCTGATACCTGTATCTGTTTCAGGCCAAAATACCCAAAATCAGATAGGTACAGTACAAGACAACCCGATCAGTATTAGATAGGTATCAGGTATTGTAGGTATTGTTAATCTATCTGATAATCAGGTTCAGTACAGTCTACCCGATCCACAGTAGTCCTCGCACTTTAACTTTACTGTGGAGTGTTCATGTGCGTGTCTTAGCTATCATGTCTGTGTCCTCTAAACTGACATCTATGTACTGTACTAATTTGCTATAAAATCATTAGGATGTCGATGATGCTCATCACGCATCCAGAAAAGCGAAGCCTGCTGAGGAAGTGACTAATGAATTAAAGCAGTAATGCTATTGAGTGAAGCGGAGTGGCTGCTGCAAAACTTGTTGATCAAATAGAGTGAAACTGACTCCCACTGATAAGCTCATGCATTGCATTAGCTCCACTGAAAAGGAGGATTGAAAACACCTAATCCTTACTATGTACATAAACAACAGTTTAATAATGATAAAAGGAGCAGAGTGCATCCTGATGCATGTAATTGTGTCAGTCCGGCGTGAGTAATTCCACTGCTCTCACACAAAGTCCTTAGACACTTGCTAATTGCTGCACTTTCCCAAACCAACTAGACCTGCACTGCACTGATCTCATAGATTTGCTTGATTCAAAGTTTAGTCGGTTTAGTCGAAAATCTGTCCAGTCCGCAATTTTCCTGAAAGCTGACAAGTCCTTTCGAACCTTCTCTAACGTTGCGGTCGCTGCCAAGAATGAAGCTGCTGCTGCTCGTTCTGTTTCTGCTGGTGAGTGTGAATTTTGCCGCGTCAGAGGGCGACAAGACGTTGGACAAAGCAGCCAGTCAACTGGAGGGAACCGGAGCTGCTCATGTGACCAGCAAACGCCAGTTGGCCACCTCGGGTCTGCTGGACCTGTTGATGCGCAAGCTCGAGAGAGAAGGCATGGCCTACCAAAAGAGAGAAAGTGCAGAAGACTGGCCAGCTTACTTCAAGTTCTAAGAAGGCATAGATTCTGAGGTGTTTTCGTTTTAATGTCTGCCTCTGAGACATGACCTTTTATCAACCAGCACCTAAATAAAACGTCATTAACCCTATGCAACATACCTACGCCATATGGCGTTCCATCGGCAAAAGTTTTTGCCGAATGTTCATCAATTTTTTCGTTCGGCTAAATACGTTCCCGAACGTTTGTGATTCGGCAAACTAAAATTTTTCGTTCGGCAATTTCGACCATTTTTGTGGTAGGAGTCGGCAATTTTGGTAGGGAACGGAAAATTTTTTTGCCTCGACATGGGCAGAACCGAACTAACGAAATAGAAGATACCTAACTAAAAACTTAAAAGTCTCCGGAAAAGCCTACCCAGCTGCTATGTGCCGATCTTAGCAGGTGCGGCATCATTTATTTACCGGCTTCGAAATAGGTGCCTTGGTATTGTTGGTAGGTAGGTTCCTGTCTGCTTCATCATTTAGTTGCCGGCTTCGAAATAGGTGCCTATACGGTATTGTTGAGTAGGCAGGATTCTCTCTGTTTCATCATTTAGTTGCCAGCTTCGAAATAGGTAACTATACGGTATTTTTGTTTGAGAAATTGTGGGGACGGGTAAACCCCACACCCCTGGCCTATCTGAGTTTATTGTTGGGCAGGTAGGATTTTCTCTGCTCCATCATTTAGTTGCCGGCTTCGAAATAGGTAACTGTACGGTATTTTAGTTTGAGAAATTGTGGGGACGGGTAAACCCCACACCCCCTGGCCTATCTGAGTTTATTGTTGGGCAGGTAGGATTTTCTCTGCTCCATCATTTAGTTGCCGGCTTCGAAATAGGTAACTATGCGGTATTTTAGTTTAAGAAATTGTGGGGACGGGTAAACCCCACACCCCTGGCCTATCTGAGTTTATTGTTGGGCAGGTAGGATTTTCTCTGCTCCATCATTTAGTTGCCGGCTTCGAAATAGGTAATTATGCGGTATTTTAGTTTAAGAAATTGTGGGGACGGGTAAACCCCACACCCCCTGGCCTATCTGAGTTTATTGTTGGTTATTATTTTTTGCCGAACTGGTTATATTCGGCTAATTTCAGCTCGGCTAATAAAACTTGTCTGTTCGGCGATTTTTTTGCCGAATATTTTACCGAAGAAAACAACATCGGCAACCGACCACTTTGCCGAGTCCTCGTCAATCGCGTCTGTTGCGAGGTGTTAAATGACATGTTCAAATCAGAATCTGAAAGACGCTGCATTATGCACAAAGGAGCAGAAAGCTAAGCACTCGAAATCGTTTTGGTGGGCCAGCAGATGTAGGAAGTCTCGGTCACGCAACTAACACGTCACTGTAGCCCTACCCGCTACAAAGTAAAGAAAGCAGTAGCACGAATGCTTTTCCCACCTCTATACATAAGTTCAGCTGGCTGTTTGTACCTGAAGAACGGTTAAAACACTACTAGAACATAGAACGTCCATGCAACATGTTGGATATCCGTCATGCGTCATTCTCCTGATTGAAGATTGAGCCGGTTCAGCAGAAAATCGGTCCAATCCGCAATTTTCCAGAAAGCAGATAAGTGATTCTCACGGCTTTCCAGCTTGATCGGCTCTCACCTAGAATGAAGCTGCTTCTCGTTCTCCTTCTGCTTGTGAGTGTGCTTTGTGCTGGAGCAGAGGGTGAAAAGCGGACAATGCGTTCGTTCATGTTCGGCAAACGAGGCAGTCAATTGGAAGAAACCGGAGCTGGTCAGGCCACCAGCAAACGCAAGTTGGCCACTTCGGGGCTGCTGGACCTGCTGATGCGCAAGCTTGAGAGAGAGGGCGTATCCTACCGAAAGAGAGACGACTACCCGCCAGACTGGGCCACCTACTTCAAGTTCTAACAGTGACCTGATCTGAGCTTCTGACGAACCATTGTTTATGAAAACTGTATAAGAATATAAGGTCTACGGAAAGCATTTTCAAGGTATCTATGATCACAAAATACTACGTTTTCCTAGTGTATTTCAATTGTCCACAGAACAGCACTGCAAAGGGTACTTGGACTGGGCGGAGCCGTCGCAACAGTACTGATACAGTCTATGAATGACAGTTGAGCTGCCACAACAGTCTTGATAGCGGGGGAAGTAGCCATACGGTCCGCAACACTCTTTACCAACCACAAACTTGCCCTCACAACAAACCAGTTTTCTGTGTCTTCCGGTCAAGTTGTATACAGCACCGGCACAGCAAATCTGCCTACCTTCGTCTATCCTAAGCGCATCACAGCAGGTGTAATTGTGAGAAGACTTTACAAACTGTCTGTCACAACAAAAAGCAGCCCCGTTCTGCACACAATGCTCAACTTTGCCAGAGGCGTTGCAGCAAATTTGGCCCGCTAGCAGTTTGCTGCAGACTCTATGATTACAGCAAGCCTGGGTAGTTCGATTTAGCAACTGACCACTGCAACAGAGATGAATGAGTGGGTTGTAGGCCACAGCTCTACAACAGGCAGTTTTCTTGAAATCGGTGAGAGTCTTCTGTTGGCAGCACTTCATGAACCTCTGGTCGTACAACATTCCCTGACAGCAACCAAACCTGGAGCCTAGCTCCTCATCCCACAAACTCTTTTCGATGCCGCAGCAGGAGTGAGTGCTCTGATTGAACAAGTAGCCATTACTGCAAACCAAATCGTCAGTGGCGAATGACTCCACACATTTTGTTCGACTAGTTCTGGGATAGATTGTATTGCCACAGCACAACTGTCTGGCAGGGCTGTAGGGTCGATGGTTGTGACAGCAATTGAGTCCTGAATCGAGACCTATCACAAAGCCGCCACAACAGCGCTCAGTTCGCTTGTAACTGACTGCCCGGTTAGCACAACAGCGCTGAATTTTAGGGTTGTATCCGAACGGACCACAACATGCGGTGCCTATCTGAGGTCGACCCTGACAGCAAACAGAGTCGTTGGAGAGTCTGGCGCGACAGAAATCGCACTTCCTGTAAACTTTCCAACCACAACAGGTGTAGTACTTGGGATTGTAGACGCCCGGGGAACAACAGGAGCTGGTATTTGGATGCGGTTTGGGCAGCACTGTATGCTCATTTCCATTCTCCATGCAACAGAGGTGAGTATGAGCGTCGAACTCTAGTTGGCCGCAGCACTGCGGACTCCGGAAGCCGAATATAGAAACTGGAACTCCACTCGTGCAGCAAATGTAGTGACGAGTGTCGTAAAACTTCCGGCCACAGCAAGCGGCGAACGAGTTGTTGGTGCAACAGTAGCGCAACGCCCGTGGACAGCAACACAATGACTGATTGTAGGGCAGGGTCTCGTGAACTGAAAATAATTCTATTGGACTTCTTTCGTTCTCAAGACAAAGCCTAAACGTGAGATTTGTGAGCTTAAAGCCTGCTCTAATCTAATGCCTTCTCAATGGACTGAGGGAGATAAAATAGTATTGAGGCGAAAACTTACTAGTTCTAAGTGCCGGTTGTAGCGTAGCAGCCATAAGAGCCCATGACCATAGCATTTTGCTAGGAGAGAGCAAATTGCTCAGTAGCTAGCCAGGACGGAAGGCATTAGTGTTTTTCTGCACTACTCTGACTGACTGGCAAGACGTCAATGTCTTTCTTTATCACTTTATTTGGCACTCACGCACAGTCCAATCTAACCTTTGTTGCCATATGAGAGCCTCGCACATTTATGTTCAATAATACAGTCAGGCACTTAAACGCCGTTTATGGTACCGACTACTGTTGGAAAGTCCGGGCTTTTGAAAACAGGTTCAGGTTCAGGTTCAAGTCCTCCAATTTCAGGTTAAAGGTTTATTAATAAGTCAAGGTTCAGGTCGGACTTGCCAACAGTAGTACCGACACCACATAAGCCAGACACGTTCGGGGCATGTGGTGGTGTGGTTCCATATATGGTACCCCAACCTTCGCGTTGTTACCGGTACCGGTACCGGTACCATGTATGGTACCACTCTCTTCAGATTTCGTCACCATTTATGGTACCGGCACCCATGGCTATGGGTAGGGGCACCATATATGGTTCCGGTACCATATATGGTACCACCACAGGCCCCGAACGTGGGGTTCCATATATGGTGACGGTACCATAAACGGCGTTAAGTAAGTGCCAGACTGTAATAGGTTCTGCAAGTGTTTCAAGCTCATTTAAACTATGTCGCATGCCCATTACATATACTGAATGCAGTTCACTTTCGCACAAACTTTTTCAATTAACAAATAATAGTACACAGGTTGTGCACTGGTATGTACGTACATGTAGTATGTACATGTACATACATGGGCTAGGCAAAACCAGCTTTGTGTTTAACCTGTTCGATCTGCTGTAGCCAATGTCTAGCCCATAAAACCTTTCTCGGAGCGTCAAATGGCAAGTGCCCCAACAATAGTTCAACTGTGACGTGAGAGTAGCTTTGCACCAGCAGCACATGTCTGCTATACAAAGAGCGAAGGCTGTTGTTGAGAACAATAGGCACCGCACCCATTGCAATCGCCTCCCAGGTGCGATGACAGTCGAGCCCGGCCCCAGGTGGACTCAGCACCAGTTTACTTCTCCCAAGATTCTGTAGATACTCTGTCCAGGTCAAGTTGGCCATGTCAATCTGTATGAGTTTGGGATGGTTTCTTTGGAGCATGGAAAAATGCTTCATAGCCGTTTGTCGCTCCTTTTTGTTGGTCCGCCAATTCATGCGCACATAGCACAGTACTGGTCGATCTTCCCAGACTGACGCGTTGCGCATTTGCGCAATTAGGATATCAGTTTTTCCGTGTGCATAATGTTGGTTGGCCAGCCCAAGTGGCACAGCTCTTAGTTTCAACGGATTGTAACTATTATCCATGTTTTGACCGAACCAGGCCAGAAGTTTTGAGTCATTTATGTATTTAAGCGCCTTGAAGGTTGGAACGCTGTAGAAACCGTTGTGGGTTATGAGTATGTACTGGTTAGGTATCAGGCTGTGAAAGCGTTCGAAAAATTGGTCCACAAAATCTACTTTAACGAAAATTACGTCTGCTGATTTGACCAATTGAGGTCTGAACTGAGTAGCCGTTTCATCAAATACATGATCTGCATACACTCTCAGCGTGTCCCCAGTCAGAAAAGGCAATGACATTGCTCTATTATTCCCGCGTTGCCGAAATCGATAGTAAAGTTGGTATGGAAAGTCTAATTCAATGGTCAGCTCAGTTGCAAACTTTTCATCCGAACCAGCAGCACATTTTGAATATTTATCAGCTTTGAAATAGAGAAAACAAAGCACAATCAATAACCCAGAACTAATCAGCATATTCCAACCGAACCTACTCATGGCTAGGCTAGTAAAATCTCGGACTGTTTGCAATTGTCTATAGGTATAAAGGTATGTCATGGCAACGAAACAAACAAAATCGAACGCTCAAGTCACTCTATACAGATCCGGACTACGATCAATCCTTCTATTTCTATCAATACCATAATCTGTTGAGGTGTTATATTTTCCAGTCGAGCCTTTATAGTCGACGTCTCTGGAGTCAACAACCCTAGGCGGAGAAGGGTTGTGTGAGCTTTTCGAAGGCGGATTGTCATAGGTAGCATAGCTGGGAGGCTTAGAACGCGGGGGTTTCACTTTGCGAATGGAGCTGCCATAGGGGCGCGACGAGGCGTACCTGGGGCGCCGTTTACGAAATCTTTGTTGAAACTTGCGCATATATTTGCTCTCTGCTACCGCCTCGGCAGCGGCGCTGGACAGATAAACAATGGCTTGGTAGATGGTGATTACCGAGATTCCTGCCCACAGTCCCAACGCACCACCGACGTTGGATAGCAACGTCTCGTAAGTGTAGCGCTCGACTTTTTCGATTACGCGAACCTTGGTGGTTTCGAAGAAAATCGTCACTGGAGCAAAGCGACGCATCGCTTTGGATTGGTAGCGTGTGATGCCCGCTAAAATAGGTAAGTACGCTAAGCTGTGCAAGTAGGATCTGTACATACAATGTATGTATTTGACATTCGAAGCACAGTTTCGAGTGCTCCTCATGATTGGCTAGCTTTCTCAAATACTGAGTTTAAGGTGTTGCTCTGGCAAGCGTGTAGCTTAGTAGTTTAGTGCATTGGACTGGAAATCCAAGGGTGCTGGGTTCGATTCCCAGCATATATGTCACAGCTCCGAGCCGACCTGGTGGAGGGGCTAGGGGGTTTCCTCAGGTGGGGGTCGAGGGGAGGTGTTTCGCCCAAAGGGGAGTCCAAAATTTCAACGTTCCACCATTGGGCAACCCCAAACCCCCTAGTACATGTATGATTACCAGCTACGCCATTGCACATGCCTATCTTTTTCGCCTTTCATTCAATTTCTTACGATTTTTGGAAAATAACTCCCTACCTAACTAGAGCGATTTCCTTTAGAATGCTTGGCTTAAAGGCCAAAACCGAACCTTGAAGTAATCAACGTCAAATGAAATTATTTACCGAAAAATGAACTAAACTGCCGATGTTGGAATTAACTATTGATGAGTTGAGAATCGATGAATAAATAGTTAAATTGCGTTTACCAACGGAATGAGTAGTGGTAGTGTTGTGTCCTATGTAAGTGAGCAACTCCAGAAAGGGTCCTCCCAAGTATTGATTAGGGAAATCGGTTGAGGACGACCGGAACACAATCTTGGCTTTGCGACAGGGTTGTCCGCAGCTGTCGATGCAGCGTGTTGTTTCTCTGAAAACAGTGATTGCATTGTACTGCTGTTTCCTGTCTACATGTACTGTACTGGTCCCCCCTATGTATCTAGAAAGGCCAAACTTCTCAACCCTACCCCTGAAACCACCTTCTGTGCCTGTGCTTGGTTTGTTAGCATTTGAAAAGTTTTTAGACTCTTCTGAATTTCGTAATCAATGGGTGCTGTTTTATGTTACTCTTATTTGTATTTTTGTTTGTTTACTCATTGTTATACCTGCTCTACGGTAGTGTCGGGTTTCAACCAGTGGACGATAAAGTTTCAAAAGTTTAGAGATCCCCTTTTCTTTGCTTGCAAGTGGGATTGGGAAGTACTTACCGGTCCTCCTCATCGGCAGGTAGTGTGGAACGGCAGTTGTGAATGGTGACTGGGTCACAAACCGTGTATTCGGGCTTTAGCGAGCCCAGAAAATTGCAGCCACATTTGCGACGCACTTTTTGGGCCCGACAGTCAGCTATGCATGATTCTTGCCAGTATTCGCCTGGAAGATGCATCTACGTACCTATAGTCAGACACCACGCACCACCCATCTAAATCAAGCTACCTTCCAAAATCTTCAGACCTCCGAAATCAATGCAGTCAGGCTCTGGCACATGCATCGGGTAGAGCAGAGGTATTTTTTGCTGGGGAATTCGAATGGTGCTGTTCTCTGCTGTCATGGCGATGTAGGTGCGAGTGCTGGGACTGATCGCCACCGGCGCTGTGTAGCGACTGTACTCTGGATCGTAGGTGATGAAGACCAGAAAGCCATTGTTCGGATTGTCCAAGTTCATCACCGAGGCGTAGTCGTCAGGATCGGCGTTCAGGTAGACGTCAAAGCCGGAACGTGAGCCTATAGTAGACTGACCGATTTCAGTCATTCGTTTGTTCAATTTGACCAGCTTAAAACATATCTGTTTGTGCCGCTCACCCTTTCCAGCCTTGCCGGCATTGAGGAAGTCGGGTATTTCCGGCTGAATTTTGAAACAGCGACCACGACCCGAGAAATAGATGGATTGAACTCTGTCGCAGCAGTGGAACGTCTGTCCAGCGAAGACGCAGTCGGCGAACACATCTTCGCAGTCAGGACTGAGCATGTTCAACCAGCCGGTGATTGACAGGTGGCCCAGTCTGTTTGCTTCCTAAACAAAGATGCCAATTTTGCTCTACAAGCTCTCTGTCTACTTCTCTATAAGCCTGTTCCATTCGCTCAAGCAAAGCGGTTCCTTTCAGAATCACCTCCATACCATCTCCTTTCTCGGTAACCGCATCAATAATATAGGCCGCGGCGTCCTTGTTCAGTTGCAGCGCGTCCAGTTTACGCTTAGAGACTCGGTTGAAACTGCAAACCACCACCGGAGGGAAGGGCAGACGGCCGGACGGAGGCCGCACGAACGAAGTCATCCTAATCCACGTATCGCCGTAGATGTAGTCACTGACGTGAGCGTAAACAGTAACGGCGAACATTATAGTAGTTATGATGATCACGAACAACCAGGCCAAACGACAACACTTCAGTTGGGGACTGCGGAAGAGGTCGGGGATGCCGTGCCAGGTGGTGTTCTGGTGCCACATTTCAAACCAGTCATTTTTTTCATCGTTCCCGAAGAAACTCTCCTTTCTGGAGGGCTTTTCGCTCATTTCATCTGCTAGGCATAGGCTAAAACGAGCGTTAGAGGGAAACGCAGTTCAGTGGTTGCCACGCAGGAACGCCTATTCGGCATAAAATTAATGGCGCAGCCGATCACGGTGACAAAGATAATAATTAGCTAAAAGCTGTTCCCGACAAACATTTCACAGTCCGTTTTTCTAACGTAAACGCGCAATTGACCCTGAACATTACCCTGTGTGGGGTGGGATTGAAATCCCCCTTTTACTCCAACTACATGTACGATGTACGTACATGAGAAGCCCTGATGATACAGGCAATAATAGTGGTTGTAGAAAAGTAAACTGTAGGTGGATTGGGGAAAGGGGTTCACCAAATGATGACGTTTGTTGACAGTTAGGGGGTTCAGCTAAATATGACGTCATATGTACTTCGATACTGTAGCCGTAAGGCGTACGTTGGTTTGATACTATGTGCATGCTATGTAGCTCAGGCACTGAAAAGATGATGTCATTTTACCATCAGTAAGGGGATCAAGCAAGATTACTACAACTGCTGCTGACAAGGGGGAGAGGGTGGAAGAAATTGCACGGCTCGCAGACAAATAATCAATCACTCTTTCTGAGTCAGAGTACTTTCTGCACTGTGTTCTAGCTTTCGAGGGCGTGGTTGTCTGTCTAAGGAAGGGCAAGACTTTTGTATGTTAAATCATGCTGTGTGTTGCTCCACTGGAGCAGCAACGCTTCAAATGAAATTGATTACTATTGTATTAGATTAGATATTGTTTGTTATCCTTTTGTAGCTGGCAAAATAGCACCAAATTGAATAGGAAAAACGCACCTTCTTCAATTGAGAATGTGATTAGTTTTCCAGTCTCAGTGAGGGCTGGGCTGTATAGCTAATTACAGTTCCTTCAACTTTGCTTAACAATTACAGCTGCTAATGGCTTCTACTTTACGATTTTATCAGTACTGATTTTGCACCTAAAAATCATCGTGTGTGTCAGGGAGTCACAGCAGAGTTGGCCAAGGATAGCTGTTTGTCAGCATGAATACGGTATAGGTAGAAAGCTGCATGCCTTTTAGTCACAAAAGTATTGTTCTCAAGTGGTTTTCGCAATTGAATACAACAAGACGGTTGTAGGGCCTCTCCTCACTTCTCTAGCCAACCCTTGTCAGAATCAGTGATTGCTTCTTTCTGATACTGTGTAAAGCATGAACTCGAGCAGTCAGCAAACTTTCTCTGAGCGTTTCTTTATGTTCGCAGGTTTTTGGCTGATTTCGTGGAGCGCCGTTTTGTTGAATGCCAGTATTCTATACTTTTCTCTGAAGAAGAACAAAATTGAAGGGGAGTTCAAGTATTTCATTGCTAATCTAGCTTTCATAAATTGTCTCTATTGTCTGTCGAACATATTTCAAGGCATCTTTTTCATATTCATCCATTACGACGGTGTTTTCTGTTCTGCTGTAGCTGTGTTGAGTGTCTACGTTGGTGAGGCGACAGGTTCTGCTCTGGTTCCAGTTGCCTTTAACAGATACATTGCTATTTTACGTCCAGAACTTTACGACCAAATCTTTAAATCTAAGCGGTTCTGTTTCCTTATTTGTCTTTTCTTTGACCTGTTCGCTTTAGCAGGCAGTCTCATAAACTTGCCGTTTGTTGAGTATGGTAGGAGTCGCTCTTCGCTTTACTGTTGGGGTCAGTGGTCAGACCAAGGCCGAAAGTCAGTCTACCTGGCTGTACAGACTCTGTATGCCTTGATTCTGATTGCGCCCTATCTGTACGTGTTGGTCGCGAGTCTTTGCGTCAGAAAAAGATTGGAAAAACAGATGGTGTTGTCCAAACGTTTGGCTCAGAAGCTGACACTGCGACGTAGTCAAGAACTGGTCAAGGCCACTTTGTTTCAGGTAGGCTTAATACGACAACGATTCATTTCACACGTTCACTAGTATATGTCGGCTATTGCAAAATGGTGCCTTTATAGCTCGGGTCCAGGGTTTTGCCCACAGAGGCTGTCCAAAATCCTGGAAAATCGTTTCTAGCATGTTAGGGAAATAACGACACATACAGTAGTATGTGGAACAGAAGCGACACCAAATATGATCCGATGCCATATGGCCCTGGTTTAACTTCAAGTGTTACCATGTACAGGGTTCGAAACAATGATAGCCCCTCCTCAAGTAAACTAAAGTAAGCATGATCGGAAAAAATGAAGGTATCGATAAGTAGGACATTTTATTATGGGTGTATACTCACAATTCAACATTGAGTGTTCCGTCTATTGGCGTCACGAGCAGCTTAAAGAAGCAAAATAGGAAGACCAATGTAACTTTTTCATCTTTAAGCTGTTTGTAAAGCCAATAGAATGCTTGTATAGCCAATGAACAGTCAGTATTGAGTTGTGAGTATAAACCCACAACAAAATGCCCTACTTTCATTTTTTCTGTCATGCTTAGTTTGCTCCAGGGATGGGATAATCATTATGGAATCGCTTCAATCGAGGCCTCAGCTCAGATGACAGTATACTGACTGTGTGCGGTGTGGTACAGTACAGAGTTCTTCCATTCAGTTAAAACAGTGCACATTTAGGCTGTTCTACCGCTCATATTAGCGATCCCAGTGATCTTCTGTGGTGCGGTCTTGTCTGTGTTTGTTAGCGGTGCCACAGAAAGGCCACTCTGGTACACCTTGATGACCAACAGCTCGGTGTTGGTGTTCAACTCAGGGCCCCTGATCGACGCCTTCGTTACCTACTGGGTGTTGGGGCCCTACGCTAGAGCGATCAGAGGCTGCTTCTCATTGTCAAATCGCCAAAACCAAGCAGAAAATAATGGACCGAAGCCTGATCAGATGGAGGCAGAATTGTAGTCTTATGTACAAATGAACCATGTAAACGGTTTTTCCGGTAACTTTCTTTCTTGCTTTTCTTTCTCTATGTTAGTAGTTTCTTCCTCCATTTTTCTTCTCTGTATGTACATCTCTGTTCTGTTGTGTTGTGCTGAAGTAATCAGTAATAAGTTTTTTTAAGTGTTTAGTAGTAATCACAGCACAGACATAAAACATGTAGCGACACGAATTGGAAGACTAAAAAGCAATAGGATAAAAGAATAAACACTTACATGAAAAATAGCACAAAAGTTCTGCCTAAACAATCAGCAGGTACCGCCGATCACGTTCTAACATTTTCTCTATAAGTGCTTTACATTTTCGTGACCTCTGCAGTAGCAGCATCAGTGAACTGATCTTGAAGTGCCATCCGGATTCGGTCCACTGTCAAAGGTGAAGGTAGATCGACTAGTGGCTCGAGTTTCCTTTCAGCTCTAGCGCGATTGATGGCATCGGCCAATGCGAAATACACGCCCATACCAACGCATAACGGAGGCTCCCCTACGCCCTAAACCCAGCAAATTAGCACAATCATACAATGTACATGCAACAAAGGGAGCGGGTTGAAGATCTGAGCTCAAATCGCCAAAAACAGCTACTAATCTGGCTGGACTCAAATGCAGCTAAAAATTCCGTGTTTACGGACAATTTTAGCAATTATCGTGTCTGACATTGTAAAAAGACTGCAAAAAATTCGCCTGAACCAATTCTGAATATAGTACAGTACCTTAGAGCGGTAAATGTTTCCACAGTCTGGTGAATCAGTAAGTAGTGCCACTCGGAACTGTCTGGGTACTGTACGAACTGTAGGAACTTTGTAAGTACCGGCACTGTTGTTCAACAACCTTCCAGCCGGTGTATAAGTCACTTCTTCACTTGTGCACCAGCCAACACCCTTCAACAGACACATCTATGATGAATTTCACCACCACATGCAAATTATTCACTTGAATGTATCCACCCTCAATTTGACCAACGTCAATGGCAGGATTTAGACTGTCGCCAAAGTCGAACACAATGTCAGCTGATAGTATCTGAAAACTGCAAGTTTCAAGGCTCGAAACATTAGGTGATAGCAGTACCTGATGGTCTCCAGTTAGACAGTCAATCTCCACCACTGTAGTGGCGGCTCCAGATGCACTGTACCGGTTTCCATGCTCCGGAATGCCTTGCACTCCTCTGGGTGGCCTGACACACAACCACTACATACTTTGTGTGCTAAGTTGGCTAAACCGACTTGCCAAATCCAGTGGCAGACAGACTGACGCGACTCATGAACGCCTTCTTACACCACTCATCCCAGCTTGCCTTTGGATTCTCTCGCATGATTGGCTCCAGACGTTGCAGCAGTTTCTCGCAAGCATCCTACAGATTCAATACAGTACAAGACAAAACACTGACTGACTTGTACCTTGACAGCGAGTCCGAACAGATCAGAACCTGTGCTGCCTCCTGTGGGTGGGGTGTTGGGCACTTTACTGGTGTCAGTGTCCACTACA
The DNA here is from genome assembly GCA_030248155.1 of Sabatieria punctata. Classification (NCBI taxonomy): domain Eukaryota; kingdom Metazoa; phylum Nematoda; class Chromadorea; order Araeolaimida; family Comesomatidae; genus Sabatieria; species Sabatieria punctata. Next base: position 41,209 of record JASANB010007352.1, on the reverse strand, counting down.
CTGATGCGTTCAATTGGCAGACGCAGAGCTCTCGAAGCGATTTGAATACACTTGGTGGTCAGTCCCTGACCCATCTCTATGCCTCCATGGGAAATCAGCACACTGCCATCAGAGTAGATGTTGACCAGTGCAGCGCCCTACAGCACTTCACATTCATTCTTTGTTGAATGGTTGTGGCCAGTGTGGATCTATGCTCTACACGGTTGACTCACAGTACTGACCTGTTCAAAGAATCCTTCATGGCCAACACCATAGCGTTCAGGCACAAGGGAGATACCCCGCTTTTTCCACTTGTTCTCCCTGAAAACATTCTCTGCATCAAAGGCATGACAGTTTCTTTGAAACACCGCTTTCAGGGCAGAGAGTCACTAGACCCAGAACACAAACCGATCTAAAAGGTTCTGCAGTACCTATTGAATTTGTCCACTTCAGCCTTCTTCTTGTCGAACTCAGACCATTTGCGGCACTCGCTCCAGCAGCGCTTCAAACTGTCGTGTGCCACCACTTCTCCGGACAACTTGGTGTAGCCCTCATCGCTGAAGTTCAGCTCACGCACTTGTTCTGGTGGCAAGTTCAAATACTGCGCCACCCGCTGCACTATCGCGTCCATGATGAAGTCGGCCTGCGGTTTGCCGGCACCACGAAGAGCCGTGTTTGACTGGATGTTGGTGAGACAAGCCTGAGCTACCACTCGGCCAGACGGCACATCATAGCAACAATCCAGGTTTCCGGCACATCCGAATGTTATCTGTAGTTAAGCTACAGTACTGAAGGAGACACAACACACTGCCATATTTCCATAGACCGTGTCAAGCAACAGTATGCAACTGAGGCTCAATTTTGTTGTTCAGCCCTGGTAGGTTCATTTAGTATTCCTTTAGCTCATTTTGTTGAAAAAAGCTTGCACCAACTGAGTTAGCTATTCTGTTCAGAGTTTATATGGGAAGATCACAGATATTGTACCTGCGGCACAGTTGGTGTAGTGGTTTAGGCCACAAAACCACTGTGCGCTGTGCACTGGCCCAACCTATATAAGTTCATTCACTTGGCAGGACAACTTCTTGTTGCAAAGTCGTTGGCATAAAGCCCAACCGATACAACCAAAGGCTGCTGGCTAGAAGTACAGTAGGTAAATGGGAACCAACTGGATCTGCTGTTGCACCTGAAAGCCACACAGCAGACAGCATGCTTGGAGAAGGATGCACTCTCTTAGTACCTAGGCCCAACAGCAAGGCTAGAGTGCCTTGCAGTGATAGATAGAAGGGTAACGTCCGAGAGACGAACCACAGGGTTGCGAAATGGACCACATAGGTCTGTCTGATCGTAGGCCGCAAGGCACATCGGATCGGGATCGGATCGGCCTAGAGCTGAGCCTAGGGCCTAGAGTCGCCCATCAGATCGCAACACATCAATATTGTACCTACCATCACAGAGAAATCGACAGAGTCACCCGCATTCGAGTAGAGCTTGGCATCTAGTCCTTGTAGCTTGCCTTCCTTGTTGAAACCCACCTGAATGGAATCTCATTTCTTTCATATGTCAATTGACAACATTCAGACAGAAATAAAAACCCAAACGTACTTTGTACTTGACTAACATGGGATGGCGCCCACCGGTTACCAAGAAATCCTCCCTGCGGCTCAAGTAACACTTCACTGGACGTCCCAATCTGTTCAAAAATTTCTTGTTTTTAATTACTCAGTAATTTCAGTCAAGTACTTGTGAGCCATAACCACTGCTGGATATAGAGCAGTGACGAACTGCGTTCCTTTTCCTCCAAAAGCGCCTCCTGTAAAACAGAATGGTTGTATATTTCGTCAAAACTTGTTTTACAACACTTCAGTGCTCCTGATGGTTAGAGGCTATTTTACAACTTAAAATAGTATTTCAATCTAAACAGCTGTCAAGTCATTTTTACACCACTGTCTTGATACCACAACAGTGCTCAAGACTCAGAGAAAGTCTAGCTGAAAGAAAAACCCAATGATTTCAGAAACCTGCATATGCATACCCAAGCGCTTGGCACGGCAAATGACTTTGTGCGCAGGTATTCCGAGAATATTGGCGACAAACTGCTGCGCAAAGGCCAGTGACTGACAGCTGGTCCAGATTTCGTACTCGTCTTCCTTTGGAATGACCACACAGCATTGTGTTTCCATGTACATGTGCTGCTGTCCTCCCAGTCGCACCTTTAATGTTTCCATTTACTTTCATGGAGAGTTTAACACGTTATATGTAAAACTTTTTGCTCAACAATGGTTTGTACCCAAAAGCAGAGCAGAACCAGTGTCATTCATCGTTTCAATGTACACTCAAAGGTCCATAACTGCACATGATGGAGGTGGTACAGATGTGAAGGTTCTTTGTAACAGAATGCATAGCAAAGGCAGCAGTGCACCAAAACTGGTGCAGTAACGGAGGCTTGATTTAATGTACATTCACACTTATGTAGAACCATACATGTAACAGGGGGTCTGCCCTCCACCCGACTTAAGAGTCAGTCTCTGGACCAATCGAGTTTTAGTATTCAGACCCAAAATTGAAACTTTTACCTAGAGAGCTGTAAGTTGGTACACTAATACATATCGATAGGTTATGTAACCACCGCAAAGGATTTCCCGATTCGACGCTCCACGCTCGAGATACAGCCGTCTGAAAATCGGCTCGCTTAACTATGGGGCAAAAATTTCGAACTTGAATTTCTTTCCTGCTAAAAACAGTTGGGACCTAGAATTTGGGGATTTTACGTAACTTTTAGAGTACTTTAAGAATTTTTGGTTGGTTTTCGATTTTGACGAAAAAAATTTTTTTCGACCCCCTTCCCGCCCCCCTAGCTCGTCTGGAACCCCCCTATATGGGTTTTTTTATTTCAGATTATTGTAGCGCCATTTGTTGGCTACAGATCGGTGCCAAGCACGATAGCCAACGGCCCGGGGTGTTGGAGTAAATTGACTTCAAATGGCTGAAAATCGCATTTTTTTCCAGTTTTACTGTGGAACAAAATTTCGAACTTGAATTTCTTTCCTTCTAATAACAGTTGGGACCTAGAATTTGGGGGTTTTACGTAACTTTTAGAGTAGTTTAAGAATTTTGGGTCGGTTTTCGATTTTGAGGAAAAAAATTTTTATCGACCCCCTTCCCGCCCCCCTAGCTCGTCTGGAACCCCCCATATGTGGGTTTTTTTATTTCAGATTATTGTAGCGCCATTTGTTAGCTACAGATTGGTGCCAAGCACGATAGCCCGCGACCCGGGGTTTTGGAGTAAATTGACTTCAAATGGCTGAAAATCAGATTTTTTCCAGTTTTACTATGGGACAAAATTTGCGATTTTCAGCCATTTGAAGTCAATTTACTCCAAAACCCCGGGCCGTGGGCTATCGTGCTTGGCACCAATCTGTAGCTAACAAATGGCGCTACAATAATCTGAAATAAAATTACCCACATAGGGGGGCTCCAGACGAGCTAGGGGGGCGGGAAGGGGGTCGAAAAAATATTTTTTCGTCATAATCGAAAACCGACCAAAAATTCTTAAAGTACTCTAAAAGTTACGTAAAATCCCCAAATTCTAGGTCCCAACTGTTTTTAGCAGGAAAGAAATTCAAGTTCGAAATTTTGACCAATAGTAAAACTGGAAAAAAAATGCGATTTTCAGCCATTTGGAGTCAATTTACTCCAAAACCCCGGGCTGTGGGCTATCATGCTTGGCACCAATCTGTAGCTAACAAATGGCGCTACAGTAATCTGGAATAAAAAAAAACCACATAGGGGTTCCAGACGAGCTAGGGGGGCGGGAAGGGGGTCGAAAAAAATTTGTTTCGTCAAAATCGAAAACCGACCAAAAATTCTTAAAGTACTCTTAAAATTACGTAAAATCCCCAAATTCTAGGTCCCAACTGTTTTTAGCAGGAAAGAAATTCAAGTTCGAAATTTTGTCCCATAGTAAAACTGGAATAAAAATGCGATTTCAGCCATTTGAAGTCAATTTACTCCAAAACCCCGGGTCGCGGGCTATCGTGCTTGGCACCGATCTGTAGCCAACAAATGGCGCTACAATAATCTGAAATAAAAAAACCCATATAGGGGGGTTCCAGACGAGCTAGGGGGGCGGGAAGGGGGTCGAAAAAAATTTTTTTCGTCAAAATCGAAAACCGACCAAAAATTCTTAAAGTACTCTAAAAGTTACGTAAAATCCCCAAATTCTAGGTCCCAACTGTTTTTAGCAGTAAAGAAATTCAAGTTCGAAATTTTTGCCCCATAGTTAAGCGAGCCGATTTTCAGACGGCTGTATCTCGAGCGTGGAGCGTCGAATCGGGAAATCCTTTGCGGTGGTTACATAACCCATCGATATGTATTAGTGTACCAACTTACAGCTCTCTAGGCCAAAGTTTCAATTTTGGGTCTGAATAAGGCAAAGGGCCAAAACTCGATCAGTTCAGAGACTGACTCTTAAGCCAGACCCCCCCCCGGATGCCCCCCCCCCCGAGGCGATTTCGCCGACCCCCCCCCCCTCCGATTTTTCTGGCAAGCGTATTTTTGAGCACATTTTTTGCATTTTTTTACAATTTCAGACACAAAAATTGCCAAAATCGCCTGCAAAACAGCACATTTTAGCAGTATTTCAGCCCAAATTAGCGATTTTTGGCGATTTTTAGCCCAACAATTGCGAATTTTTCGATTTTTTAGCGTTTTTTAGTGCCATACTCCCCTCCCAAAATTTTGGCTGAGACCCCCCAACCCCCTCCCCCTTCGGCGGATGACCTGTTACATGTATGTGTAGAACCAAAGCTCTTACCTCTCCATCAACAGTTATTTCGCTCTGCTGCAAGGCCTTCTCTACATCACCTTTCGCTGCAGTTAGTGGAGGGCCCAGCAACGAGTTGTTGTCCAGTGCTTCCTAGATAAGAAAAACATTTTCGAAAGTACTGCAGATACAAACAAACATCAACCTCGATCGTCAAGACTGGTTTCAACTCTTCGTATTCCACTTTAACCATGCGAGCTGCCCTTCGGGCCACTGAAACATCGGTAGCGGCAATCGCTCCTATTGTGTGACCTTCAGACGTGACCTACAACACTGAAACTGTATCCTACTGGCAAATGAACTGCAACTGCTCATCAAATGGGAATTCATACACATGGATGAATATGCCTCCTCATCCCTACCTCATTGATGATGCTTACTATCACAGTTGTTAAAAAATTTATTTTGAAGGCCCAAATTTTTTGCTTCTTTTTTAAATTAAAAAAAATTTTTTTTTTAAATCGTCTTAAATGGGTCCAGCATGCTAGTACAGGTACTTACAACAAATTTTCCACTTTTGCACCTCAAGTCAGTTAAGAAACCTGTTCAAAAACGATAATACAGGTTTAAACACTGCGTGTAACTGCATAAATTCACCGAAAATTGTCTTTAGTGGCACTTCTAGGTGAATCCTTAGGAAGGATTTCTTAAGCAGTCGCTGTTAGGCTCAATGCAAAAGAAGTATTATGCAGGTTGCTGGATCCGATCCGATCCGATCCGATGTGTGGGGGGGACCTTACGGCCCTACGCTCAGACCTCTGCGGTCCATTGCGCAACCCCCGTATTCGTCATCTCGGACGTTTGCCCTTCTTTCACTGCCAAGCCACTCTAGCCATGCTGTTGGGCGCCAGGCACTAAGAGAGCGCCTAGCGCATTGACGTCAAAGTGCTGACAGCGTCCACTGCCGCCCGGCCGTTGGCCCCACCGGTATTGGCCTTGTTGTGTCGTCTCAGCCAGCACTTGACGTCATTGATCTTTCTCCAAATTGGCATGCTGTAGGAGCGGCTTCGGTGCAATGGCAGATCCAGTTGGTTCCCATTTTATCTACTCGCTGTAACCAGCTTTCGGTGGCCTGGGTGGAGCGTTGTGCCGACGACCAACTCTTTGCAGCAAGAAACTTGCCACGCCGAGAGGATGAACCACTACAACCACTAGGGATGCAGCGGCCGCCGTGACTCAGAGGCAGCGAGCTACCCACTGAGCCACTGACGCGGCAGGTTGCTGGATAAAATGCTGGCTGCTTCCAAAGAATTTACAAAAATTGCATGTATGTACGTGAATTTTCCCACTTTTCCCCTTAATTTGCATATTGATTTTCCAAAAAGAGCCTTCAAAAAACGCTGTTTTTAAAAAATAAAGTCTTTTTTTTAAATTTTTGACCTTAACAACTGTGCTTACTATGAAAGGAAACAGTCTGGATCATAAGACATCAATCAGTAAAGTCAAATTATAGCTGTACTCCCATGGTCCTACTATATCCTGTTATAAGATATTCCTAGACGTTTTTTTTACTATTCCGTTAAAACTAACTCACCACTCCGTCAGCAAAGACAGTTCTCTCATCAGGGAGCATAAATTCAACTTTGGGACCAGGCGTGTTGCTTCCTCCACTTGGGATGTCCTTTACATCACAGTAGCCCAGAACCCCCGCTAGTTTGACAGCTTCAGATGCATCAACAGACTTTATTTTTGCATGTGCTTTAGTGCTTAGCACAAGAGCAAGGTGAACCATGTCTGCAGATAAGAAATACTATGGTAACTTATACGCATGTAACATTTGGAAGGAAATATTTTTCAATGTTTAGCAAGGACTTATTCGTAAACGCTAGGCAAGCAAATCGCCATGTAAGGGGCCGTCGACAAATTAGCAAGTCCGAGTCGGAGTTTGCCGCTCGGAGTTAGGAAGTCCGAGTCGGAGTTCAGAGCGTAACTCCGAGTCGGAGTTTGGCCAAGTAACTCGGGGTTCATTTGACACTCTCAGGTGTCAAGCGATGATTGATCTCTGACAGATTAACACATGTTGGCCGGCCGCCGGGCCGATGGGCTGGGAGCATCTCACTTACATGCAGACACACTCTTTATTAGATTTAACAGCTGCTGAGCTTGAGTGCAAAACAATTAGCCACACCGGTGCGTGTTAGCTTGCCCTACGCTGCTTTGCAGCGCTTGCAGCTGTTGACACTTTTGGCCGATTGATCGCTCGACTCCAGGCCACCACATTTGCCGACTCCATGGATTAGAGTTTAGAACTCTGATGACAGTTGCGTCATAGCTGGCGCCTTTCCATTTAGCGCTCACTCGGGCGCCCGGCTTACAATCAACACTGCAGTCAATCAAAATATTTTTCTGCAGAACCGTTCTGTCAGTGGTGTCACCGTCAAACCGAACAAGAATTTTAGCGTTCGCTGTGGTCATAATTAGTTGACACAGAAACACTGCGCATCAAAGGACAGAAATAGACAGCACTGCGCCGGATGGGAGTATGTGTTGTAAGTAAAGTACGTTCGTTTGTGGATCGGGCCGCCTAGATTAGCCGTGTTGTGCTAACTGATTATCGCCTTTTCTTTGGGTCAGAGCATGTGGCAGATCACTTGCGATCGGTTGTTTTGACCCAGAAAGAGGGCCAGAGGGTGGCCGGTTGCGCAAGCAGTGCTGGCCGAGTCTCACAATGATGGGAGGGGATTAGCCGTATCGAGTTACATACAGACCATCCGAAACTCCGACTCGGAGTTACGCTCTGAACTCCGACTCGGACTTTCTAACTCCGAGCGGTCAGTGGGCTGCTCGGAGTTAGAAAATGTCGACGGCCCCTAAAGTACAAGTCATATGAAACGCCAACACCGCACTTAATTCCAGCCCGGCCCAATCATCACTACCATCTGATTGCTCTATAATGAGATATAGAGCAAAAAGATAGCAGATCTGTGCAGGCAGGACGATTTCATTCTGAGCTTCACAGTGTCATCCAAACAGGGATGAGAGGCTCGGATCTGATCAAAAAAATGAGGGAAAGCTCCTGTAGTAGTGTTACAGCGCAAAACGACAGTTTTGGCTCAAATCTACAAGTTAACAAAAAACAGCTGACGTAACAGTCAATGTTAGAGTAAGAAAGTGTAAAAAAATGGACAGTATTGTTCCAAAAAGTTCAGAGGATTCAACCTAGACGTTTTCCCCTAGCTGGTGGGGAGAAGGACATAGCAATGAACCAACCAGGCACAACCAAATCAGCAGTGTACTCAGCTTCTCCAGTAACATGTCTATCTGCCGACTGATGCATCAGCGGCCTACCCACAGCGTCCAACTGATCCTTGCTGATCTCCTAAAAACAATCTGTCTTGCAAAATGCAAGGAATAAAAGCAGAATGATGCACCTTGAAAACATGCGTTCTAGCCGTGGCAGAATCATGCTCTGCACTAAACGCCGACATGTCCACCTGCTGAGGGCAAAGCTTTGGGTCTCGCATTTTGAGCCAGGCACAGGTTTCAGCAAAGAAGCGGAAGAAGAACGACCCAATCAGAGAGTTTCGGTATTCGGCTCTGCCACCTGGTGCATCTGGCGGCAGTTTGACTTCATCCATCAATGAAGCCAATCCTTTCTCAAGTAGACTAGGGTCCCAATTGCTAAAAATTCGGTCTTGTCAGATTCTCTTTCTACAATAGAACAAAGTCACCCTCCGATCAGAGTTTTGGCAGTTTTCTCGGCTAATAATGGTCGGTTGCTCATGCCTCCCAAGGCCAAACGGATATCGGAGAGTACATTGGTTCCAGACTCGAACTTGACATAAAATGCAGCACTTGCAACAGCCGAGTCCTCGCCACGCCGCAAACCTTGCTTGTATGTTTGAAAGTACTCATTCTAAAATGTAACTTAATTGTTCTTCAGTTCTTGCACACAGTGCTGGCTGACAACGCAAGGAACAATGTCAGTGAACACTTGAATACTTGTGCCAGACTTACAGCTTCACTAGCAGGAATAACCACTTTCTGTATCACTTCACCGTTCTGCAGCGCAAATCGATTGTTCCACTGGCCGGGAAAGATGCTTTGCTCCACGTCAAAACAACGAGACGACCCATCGCTGGCCTTGACACAGCAGATTTTGCAACGAGCTGCTAGGAATGACACACAAATGTCTGATATGGGACTGGCGCCAACCAGATTGCCTACCCACGACTGAAAAAGCTCAGTGATTGGTTGCACAGTCACAGTCACAGCTACCGAGCTGTTCTTTAGCTGTGTGGAGCCGAGTTTTGTGAAGCTGCTTATCAATCCGCGGTAGAATGCAGACTTTTGTTCTGGTGACTCATCAACAGCTTGCTGGACTGCATCCCTTAGCCCACCGATGGTGCGGGCAGCACCAACCTCTAGTCCAGTCTCACTTAAGTATGCTTCTTTCCAGTCCTGCACTCGAGAGACACTCACGCATACTGCATGCGGCTTGCCACCTCCACGCTGGATCAAACCTGCAAGCAAACCGATGTACTATGTACTGCATATGGTACACATTTTTGGTAAGGCTTACATCCCATCTCCACATCCCATCTGGCCAGTCCATACAGATTAGACTGTTTTTAAAAATCATTCACTTCCTCACTCACTCATCTGTTCATCTGTTCAATAGTTCATTTCCTTTGTCCATTCGTTTGTTCATTAGCACATTCATTTCTTTGCTCATTCATCCATTCCTATCAATTCGTTCGTTCGTTCGTTCGTTCGTTCGTTCGTTCGTTCGTTCGTTCGTTCGTTCGTTCATTCATTCGTTCGTTCGTTTGTTTGTTCGTTCGTTCGTTCGTTCATTCGTTCGTTTGTTCATTCGTTCATTCGTTTGTTCGTTCATTCATTCGTTCGTTCGTTTGTTCGCTCGTTCATTCATTTGTTCGTTCGTTCGTTCATTCATTCATTCGTTCGTTTGTTTGTTCGTTCGTTCGTTCATTTGTTTGTTCGTTTGTTTGTTCATTCATTCGTTTGTTCGTTTGTTCGTTCGTTCGTTCATTCATTCGTTCGTTCATTTGTTCGTTCGTTCGTTCGTTCGTTCATTCGTTCGTTCATTCATTCGTTCGTTCGTTTGTTCGTTCATTCATTCGTTCGTTCGTTTGTTCGCTCGTTCATTCATTTGTTCGTTTGTTCGTTCATTCATTCATTCGTTCGTTTGTTTGTTCGTTCGTTCGTTCATTTGTTTGTTCGTTTGTTTGTTCATTCATTCGTTTGTTCGTTTGTTCGTTCGTTCGTTCATTCATTCGTTCGTTCGTTCATTTGTTCGTTCGTTCGTTCATTCGTTCATTCATTCGTTTGTTCGTTCGTTCGTTTGTTCGTTCGTTCGTTCATTCGTTCATTCGTTCATTCATTCATTCGTTCATTCGTTCGTTCGTTCATTCACTTCACTTTATTCCTTCATTCATTTGTGACATTCCTTTGCTTGTTCATTCGTTTCTTCACTATTTCATTCATTTGCTATTTATTCATTCATAAAATCTTCCTGCTGAAAGTAATGAGTTAAACGCAGACTAAAGCAGTACCTGTCATCATTCCTGAGCCAACAACCAGAGCTTGGGGATTATCTTTGAGGAAGGTCAGCAGTTCATCTTGTGTAGATGGGGCGTAACATTTCACTCGCGGTCCACTTAGTAACAATGACTCCTTTTCCAGGTTATTCTTCAGCTGAAGCAACAGAGTGGTGTACAATTACATGTAAGAATTAACAATTAACACAAACAATTAACAATTAACCAAATTAACCAAACCTGTACTAACATTGTTTCTATGACCATACATGTAGCTGGGTTTTCGGCTGAGGGGATAGGGTTTCAGCACTATGCCCAAAGGGGGTTTCAGCGATCTTTTTAGGGGTCGAAATAGGGTTTGGAGGACTAAAAATGGGTAAGAATCCTGTCTGAACTGCAAAAATGCCCTTTAAACTGCCTCTTTTTATAGAAAAACCTGCAAAGAAGCCTATTATTGCTTTAAAACGTGCAAAAAACTTATTTTATTGGATATAATAGAGCTGAAATGCATTTCTGAAACCCTATTTCGAGATTTTGAAACCCAAATTAGGCTTTCGGAACCCTATTTAGGGCATCTAAAAACTTACATGTAATTTCAGATTTCAGAAACCCAAATTATGGTTCCGGGACCCTATTTAGAGCCTCACGAACCCTAATTAGGGATTCTGAAACCCAAAATAGGATTCCTGAGCCCTGTTTAGGGCCTCTGCAACCGTAATTTGAGTTTCAGAAACCCATATTAGGGTTCTGAAACCCTATTTACAGATTTTTAAACCCTAATTTGGTTTGCGAAACGCTGTTTAGTGTCTCTGAGACACTAGTCAGGGGCTATGAAGCCCTGATTAACCGTTCCGAAACCCTATTTATAGCTTCTGAATCACAAATTATGGTTCCGAAATCCTATTTATAGCTTCTGAAACCAAATCAAAATCAGGGTTCAAAAACCCAGTTCACGGTCTCTGAAACCCTATTTACAGCTTCTGAAACCCTAATTAGGGTTCCAAAATCCTGTTTCGTGCTCTGAAACCCTAATCAGAGCAGAGCCTATGAAGCCCTGTTTGCGGATTGAGAAACCCCAAATATGGTTTTAACAAATTCCCCCTAAAATCGGGCACAGGGGAATTTTTTTAAAAAAAACGGGTCTGGGGAGATTACCCCCTTTTTCCCTTAACTTCATGTACTACATATGTATGTCTACGACAACTGTCATATTTCGTTTACGCTTACTTTAGATTTATAATTATATAAATTTAAAAAAGAATGAACACCAGCCTAATGAAAGACGCACTATCTTTACACAAGTAACGATCATGGATCACTGCATGGAACTAACGTAGGGTACTTACTAAAGAAAAAAGATTCCTACGTATATTATCTTACATACCTGCAGTTCGGAAGGAAAGATGGGATCTTGCGTGTTGTCATACTTAACGAATGAATTCCAGTCAACCAGTTCTGAAGCTTCTTTGCCACCACACTCTTTACCTCCCCGCGCTTGGCAACAATTTTCTACCCCACAGCCCTGAAATCAACCTCTACCGTTGACATTTTTGACACACTAAATCATCCATACAGTACATTTCCAAAGGAATAGAAAGCTTCTAGAATCGGTCGATAGCCAGTACACCGACAGATATTGCCTGAAGTCTCAGGGACAGTATACACTGTGAAAATATAGAATGAATGAACCTTCCACAGCTGTTTCAATATCATCATGTGTGGGCTCCGGGTTGTTGCGTATCAGTGCATAAAATGCCATCACGAATCCAGGGGTGCAGAAGCCACACTGAGTGCCATGACCTTTGGCCAGTCGGTCCTACAAAAACCCAACGTAAACAAGCAATGTCCAAAAAGCAGTTTACATTTCCATCATTCATACCACCCTCAGCTACCTGAGGGGGGCATGCACAGAATTATATCTTGCCCGACACCCTTCCCCATGATAAGAAATAGTATATTTACATTTCCTCAACAGCAGCACCAGCCCTAATTACATTTATTATAGTAAAAATTTGGCTACCCAAACCCCCCACACATTTTACAGGGCCCCTAGCAGACCTGAATAGGGTGTAGACCATTTCGAACAGAACCGATTCCTTCTACTGTAGTCACAGCACATCCATGTACATCGTAAATGGGCACCAGACAAGCGTTAACTGATGCATAGCTGAAATGGTTTGATTACTTGCCAAAAATGCTCTCTCCACAAAACTTGTAACAAATCACTTTACACTTAGGATCGGGTTTCAAACTCTTAGCCATACTTTTTGCTTTGCATACAACCACGATGTTTACATTGCAAATACCACTACAACTATAACTACGTAGTGACACGAATTCGACTACATAAATGAAAGTGAAACATTCAGTATGCATAAATGATTGTGCGATGTTGTGGGTTTCAAACTCTAGCCGTACTCTTGCTTTGGCATACAACCACGATGTTTACATTGCAAATACCACTACAACTATAACTACGTAGTGACACGAATTCGACTACATACATGAAAGTGAAACATTCAGCATGCATTAATGATTGTGCGATGTTGTACTTTGAGTTACCACAAAAAACTATCTGTCATGACATACAACCTACTTGTTTACTGTTGTACTTTAGCGAGAAAATAGCAGTGAATAGAACCAAGGAGCCTCAACTACAGTATCTACTGACTAGCAAAAGGAGTAACAATATGAGCAGTTCTCCTCAGCTTAGCAAAAGCTGCGAACAGTCTCTGGTATTTGAGCGGCACTTTGAGCCTTCTCCGGCGGCCTTCTAACATTCGACAGTAGTAGTGTTGCTGCGGAAAGTGGCCGTACCATCCAGTTCCAGCCTTTATCAAATGACTAGAGTTGGCGTGCACCATGGCTATGTGGTTAGAATAGGGTTCCTTGCCTCCGCCTTGGTACACGATACACTGCAACTGCAGCGAACCATAGCCCCATCGGTCAGTGCCTCCAGCCAAAACTCGTTTGGCCTTGAATCTGCGCAAGTTTTCCAAGGCCCATCGTCGTAGCCATTGGGCTTCGAGGGGTCTGCCAGCACCGCAGACCACTCCTCCGTTCACCTTTCGACTCGACTCTCCAAAGCCACCGAACAGACCCCTCTCTCCACTGAGAATCAAAGCGTTCGAGACGAAATGGGCACAATTGTTGTACTCGTGAGTTTGGCCGCACAAGCAGGACTGGGTGTAGTTGGAGACCCAAGAGGAAGAAACGCCATAGTACGAAAGTGAATTAAGGAAGAGTAAGACAAGGATGACGCGACGCATAGTTTGATTAAGAAAGTGTTAATGAAGCGAAGATGCGCAGAAATTAGAGCGATCGAGTTTGAAACCGGTTTGGTTAAGGTGAAATTGCGCTGTAGTTTATCTAAATTAGAGCCGCGGGAAAAGCAGGACTTACACCGGCTTCTTCTGTACGACATCGTAGTGGGCCACCGCCACTGTACAACTGCCGCACGCTCCCTCCTCGCAAGCCATTTTTGTACCTCGCAGACCCACTAGAACACAAAGCTGCTTTTATTGAGTTCGGTGTGAAATAGTCTTCATCAAAGGGGCCGTCCATAAACTATGACGTTCAAAAATTCAAAATTTTGGACCTCCACCCCCTCTCAACGTTTTTCGACGTTTACAGCACAACCCCCTAAAAACTACAACGTTTTTGGCTGACACCACCCCCTACCCCTGACTAAACTTGGTACTGTGTCCAACATTAGAAAATCTTCAATAAAATCGACATGACACTGTAGAAGCTGTGAAAAAGAAACTTCGACAGTGAACTACCATTTTAGCGATTGGAAACATGAACTGGGTTGAGTTTTCTTTGTAATATACGTAGTTGCGGACAAAAGCTTCCTAGGCACCTAAAAACGTCGACGTTTTCGACGCCAACCCCCCCCACCCCTGCGACGTTTTTGCGACGTTCAACCAACCACCCCACCCCCCTCTCTGAACGTCGTAGTTTATGGGTGGCCCCAAAGCAGTCATGTTATCAGGAGTTTTGCTTTATCTCACAGCATGCAGTCTGTACGAGGAAGTAGATCGTTTCTGTCCTACTACATTCATACATGAAGCAGGTCATCCACCCACTGAGGTGGGGATGGGCATGGGGTTTGGATCAGGCTGGGTTAATCGAGTTCCGAAATTTGCGAAAAGGCATTTCCGAAATACGAGATGCCTAATCGAGCGCAAATCGATGGGATGGAATAAAACGGTTAAAAATCGCTTAAAATCGGTCGGTAGTTAGATAGTTGAGTTAGAAACTGCTAGTCTAAGGCTCAGATAGAGCTAAAAACCGCTGTTTTAAGAAACAATTTTAGTGCCTGAATTGAAATTTTGTTAAAAAATTGACCCAAAAATGGCGTCCAAGAAAAATCGAAAGAGGCTGGACTAAAAATCGTCTAGAGTGTTTGTCATAGCTTTAGATTTAGCTTTTAATTTGAAAACTCATGCCAAATTTTCAAACGTTTAGATAGACAATCAGGACCCCCGGGCCTGGCCGGACCCAATTTTTATGCCCGGCGGGCAAATCCCACCCAAGCAGCCGGGCCAGACCGGAAAAAGGTGCCCTGGTACATTTCTAGTTCTTGGCTTAGAGCTGTTGCAACCGAAAATGTACGTACTGTATGATTGGGCACCGGACATGTAACATAGGAAAGAACATGTCAAGAAACTGTCGAGCCAACTCACACTTTTCTCGAATGTATTTTCCCAGAGTCCATTCTGGATCCACTTCGGAATCTTCTATCTGAAAGTGCGGAAGAAGTAGGGAACAATTTTGACGACGGAAGGGAGCTCCGTTCACATGAAATTATATGAACTTAGTATTTCATAGATAGCCGATGCCTAACTGCATTTTATTTTTAAGAGCAAAGTGTGTCTCAGTCGGGGAACCTTCTTTTAATTCGCTCAAAATTGGCCCAAATGATGTAATTCGGAAGAAAAGTAATAACGTGCACAAACTATGGGTGTAAAACACCAAACTATGGGTATGGTTTCCAAATTTCGAGGGGTCGCGCAGTTTCATTTTACTATATAAAACGCCCAACCCAGACCGCCGAAAGCTGGCCAGTACAATAGGTAATGGGAACCGAACCGGCGCAAGGGGGAGGGTTGTCTGTAGGCAGGGCTATCCCATTATAGGGGTGTGAAAATAGCATGGGGCGTGCTGAGCTGTCCGAAAGGACAATGGAACACAAAAAAACAATACAATGAATTTACAAAATTGAACTCTTGAATTTTAAATTTTAGTTTTACATTATTTACAGCTGTTTTACTATTAAATTTTGTTTGACGAGCTACATGTAACAGGTCCGGGCCGGCGTGGGGGAGGGGGAGGGGTCTGCGTCAGGTGTGGGTCGAGGGGGCTTTCGCCGAGAGGGGTGTCTAAAATTTCCAAAAATTCCAGAACGCCTGGAAATGCATTTTAGCAAGTTTGTTTCAGTAAAGAGGCTAAAAATCGCTATTTTAAGCTAGCGTTTTAGAGCTAAAAACAACCAAAAAAGACTGTAAAAAGGGCTTCCAAAAACACCGATTTCTCTTAAACATCAGCAGTGGAAAACGCAAAATTCGGTTTCCAAAGGCTTTTCGAGCGAATCTTAGCTACAGCGAAAGCTAAAAATTAGTTATTTCCGTTAGTACTGGAGCCGCTAATAGTGGTTGCATTTTTGGGTCGGGGGTCCCTAAACTGTCTCGGGGGGTTGAGGGGTTTCGGCCTTTCTAGCTAGGGGGTCCCCTAGTACATGTATGTTGACGAGTATTTTTACAGATTTCCCAAAAATGGTGCGCAAATCAAGTGTCTTAAAAAGAGCTAATTGCTTTGCTATGAGACCTTCCGCTCTGTGCAGACTCTATTTCAAATTCGAATTGGCCAGTGTTGCCAGGTCTGAGGGCTAGAATTCCCCCAAAATTCAGAAAAAAATCCCCCAAAATTCCCCCAAAAATACAAAAATCCTCCAAAAAATTCCCCCAAATAAAAATTGAAAAATGTAACAAAATTATGCTCTGCAGAGGCCATTTATGGCTGTTTTCCTTGAATTGGATTACATAACATCGTTAAAACGTAGAAGTAGGGCTTGCTTGTGTGAAAAATGGCACAAATGAACTTGATCCATAATAATTAAACCTTTTAAATACTCAAAATGTCAGTTCATAAACCACAAGTCTGATTTATTCAGAAAATTTTCAAGCAAAAAACGTTTGGGGTAAATGAAATTTTGAAATTTGAGAAATTCTTAATTATTGTATGAAAAACGTTTTTCAAAGTAAAATATAATTTTTTTTTCAAAAATGCCACTTTCGTCTGAATTTTTATTTAAGGAAATTGTAATACAAATCAAAACTTTTAGTCAGAACAATGCTCGATTTGAGTTTTAAAAGTTTATCTACAGTTTGGCAGCTAAAACGCCTGAAACATTCCTCCATATGAACATAAGAAAAGTTAGCCTATTGTATCACAACTAAGAAAAACACGATGTTCCATACCTGCCTATGTGTTTTATCGGTACCTATATATCTTAAGCATGTGAGAATGAGAACGATGCCTACTTGGGCCTAAAAGCTATCCTGTTTGGATTTTCAGTCGCTAATAAGGTTCGATAGATAAAAAACGGTACTCAAAACATGTTACAGCAAAAAATAATAGCATCGAATGTAAAAATATGCAGATACAATGGTCGAAATTGGCACTAATACTGGCAAAAAGCTTAAAAATACTAGAAAATTACTGACCACAAAATTCCCCCAAGAATTCCCCCAGATTTTGCAAAAATCCCCCAAATAATTCCCCCACTCCCCCAAACGAAATTTCTCCCCCAAACGCAAAAAAATCCCCCAATTTTGGGGGAAATTCCCCCAACCTGGCAACACTGATTGGCGTGCATGTCAGTTTGAAATTCAGATAAAACAAACACAAAACAGCATGTTTCCTTAACTAATTAGCAAAAATATTCCAGCTTACTTTAGCTTTTTAGAAAAGAAATCCTTCCAGCTAGGCCGCTAAGACAGAAAAAGACAAGAGCGCAGTAACAGCAAATATAATGTCCAGTGGCGTATCCAGGATTTTGGAAAGGGGGGTGTAAAATTTTGAAAGTGCCAGGGTAAGAAAATTTAGCAAAATTAGCCTTAAAAACGCGTTTGAGCTTAAAATTAACAGAAATTACAAGTTTTAGTAGTTTATAATGGCCTGGTTGGGCTTCGCCTTTAGAAACGCATTTAGAAGGCATTCTGAGCACAAAATAGACAGTTTTAGTACATAATTCATTAGTTTCTTATATTTTTGACAGATTTTTTCTTCCTACCTCCACCGCAAAGGGGGTGTACACACCCTACACCCCCTGGATACGCCACTGATAATGTCAGCTACCTTTCGTCCGTTGACGTAAAAGACTAGCGTATTGGTTGTCATCTCTCACCAGTTTACAGGATGTTAGTTAACCAACGGACACAGCAGCAGCACCAAAGCAATCTCAGTTTATTGTGAAAAAACTTGCCCTGCGAGGGCCGGGCAGTTCACGTAGCAACGGCACGCGCTACGACGGCTGGCTCTGGCCTGGCACACCACACCGCACAGCTGGCAAACAGGGCAAGAGGAAAGGGCTTATCTAATCGAATGCCTATATTCCATGGTGCTACAGCCACATGACAATATTAGGTCTGTATCTAATCTAAAGTAAATAACATTACAATCCCCCTTTTGCTATTAACACGCTCACCAGCCACCCGCTGCTAGCTAATCCATTGAGGGATTAGATGGAAGTAATAATCTCGATAGACATGTACGTAATCCGATAATGATAAAATTTCCAAGTTGCCTGGCAGGCCAGGGGACAAAATTTCGCAAAATTAGCCTTCAAAAACGCATTTAGAAAGTATTCTGGACATAAGGTACTACTGCACAGGTCTTATTTTGTCGTTTATGGGCCGTCCATAAACGACGTCGTTCCGAAATCCCGATTTTGCAAACCCCCCTCTCCCCAAAATGGCCTTGCGTCGTTTCTTGGGGACCCCTCACCCTACGGCGACGTCGTTTTCGGTTTACCCCTACATTGTATGAGCAGTACACACACAGTGCTGTAACATTTTCTTGTTACGTACCTTATTGCGCAATCAATTGAATAAATCCCTACAACCACTCTGGGAAGCTTTTCTGTATGTAGAAACGCTTAACAGAATGTGCATAAATCGAAAATAATGCAATCCAAGTATCCGACAATTAAGAAAAAAGCGACGTCGTTTTTTAGTAACCCCCGCCCCTCTTGGTTCGTCGTCTATCGTCGCATTTCAGCCGACCTCCCTCCCCCCTCTGGAACGACGTCGTTTATGGGCGGTCCCTTACTCATGTTTTCCCTAATTTTTTTCTTCCTATCTCCATCACAAGAGGGTGTACCAACTCTATACCCCTAGGTACGCTACTGTATGCATGTAATGTACATACAGAGTATTCACCTCCGTACGTATTATAGTACGCTACTAACCGGTTTTTTTTCGTTAAAGCCCCCAGTTTAAATTCTGCACCCGAAAAATAGCAGCATTAGAGTTGCTCTCATCCTTGCAAAAGTTTCTATTCTCAGACCACAGCCAAGCTACAGTGTACGTATACAGTATAGATAAAAAAAAATGTCCCATCGCTTTTTCGGCCTTCACTCAAACGTTTCGTTCTCAGTCACTTCTTTACCGATTTGGCTCAAATTTGCAGCAAAAATTAACAACATGGTTGGCTAAATATTCTGTAAGTTTAGTGCCAAAATTCCGACTCATACTGTTTTTATGACCCGAAAACTAGGAATGAGGGTGGTCCACGCAAATTTAATTTTTTTCGGTAATACAAGGAGTACAGTCCTGAAACTTGCAGGAATGATTGGTGTTGCTATTGGGCATAACATACTAAGCGGGCAGCCCTGTAGCTCAAAGGGCACTAAAATGGGGGAATTTCAAAAACATGAGTGAAAATCCCATAGTTAAGAAATCTGCACCTTCTAGAATCAAAGCACTGAATCTGTTGTAAATCAACACAGATTGTAGCAGGAAGTTCGACAAATAAATGAACCTGATATTTAAGCTCTGTTCCACACCATAGTAACCATCCCTGCAGCGTTTTTTGAAAATTGAAAATCTTTAGAATCGTCATTTTGCCGGTTTTACGAAGAAAAGTCATATTTCGTCATGTTTTTGAAATTCCCCCATTTTAGTGCCCTTTGAGCTACAGGGCTGCCCGCTTAGTATGTTATGCCCAATAGCAACACCAATCATTCCTGCAAGTTTCAGGACTGTACTCCTTGTATTACCGAAAAAAATTAAATTTGCGTGGACCACCCTCATTCCTAGTTTTCGGGTCATAAAACCAGTATGAGTCGGAATTTTGGCACCACACTTGCAGAATATTTAGCCAACCATGTTGTTAATTTTTGCTGAAAATTTGAGCCAAATCGGTAAAGAAGTGACTGAGAACGAAACGTTTGAGTGAAGGCCGAAAAAGCGATGGGACATTTTTTTTTATCTATACTGTATATATACAGGGTGTGCCAAAAAAAAACAACCCAGCAGATTTTTCGCTGTAGCAACCGCAAATCTCAACCGATTTGAATGAGTCCTTTTTTAAATGAAAGATAAATAAATTCTTGAAAGATTCGTGCAACGTTTATTAAGATAGCCTGCTTAGTTCCTGAGATATTTGTCCTCAAAATCAAAACAGAGATTTTGGCAATGAACAAGAGTGATAAAGAACAAACCAGCAGATTTTTTACTTTTGCAACCATGAATCTCAACCGATTTGAATGAATCCTTTTTTGAATGAGAGACTGATAAATTCTTCAAAGATTGGTGTAATTTTTATTGAGATTCACAGCTTAGTTCTTGAGATATTTGCCCTCTAAGTCGAAACAGATTTTGGCAAAGAACAAGAGCGATTCCGTTGCATTTCATAATAAAGCAGATTCCTACTGCTGGGGTTAATGATACTTTAGTGTTGAAGTAAACCGAGTTTCTGTGTCACCAGTAAAGCCTCCAATAGCCCTCAGCAGTAGCAGGAATCCGTTTTATTACGAAGTGCAGAATAATAAAAACATCCCTCTTGTTCACTGCTAAAATAACTGTTTTGATTTTGAGAGCCAATATCTCAGGAACTAAGCAGAGTAAGTTAATGAAAATTTCAGCAATCTTTTAAGGATTTATTTATCTTTCATTTAAAAAAGGACTCATTCAAATCGGTTAACATTTGCGGTTGCTACAGCGAAAAATCTGCTGGGTTGTTTTTTTTTGGCACACCCTGTATATAGTATGTGATCTGCATAATTGAGGTAGCTTTATGCATTCAGATGAATCGATCAAGCATAAACTGCACCGCTAGCTATCCCTTAGCTACCGTGCCATAACGCGAGCTGGTAATGCTGCTTACTAATCTAATCTCGTAATTATGACCAACTATAGAAGTGCTGTGCTACGTTGGACTGTTGTATTCTGTGGGATAGCTATAGGTAAGTTTGCGGTTAGTGTCGTGTGTGTGTGATTGAGCGTGAGTCAGTATGTACGTACAAGTCTTAGGTATGAGTGCTGCTGTATGTTAATTTGTTACTCACGTGTTAGGGTCACACGTACGGTCTGCAGCCAGCCCAGATAGACGTATCTGCTGCTTAGTCTTGGTCTGTGTCCTGCCCGTGTGCGTTACTGCATAAAGACCTTACCACCGCCAACGCGTCATTGGCGACGCCGGCTAAAAGCTGCCTGTTTTCTTGTGTGCATTCTGCAGCTAGGCAGGCATAGGCCAAACTCCCTCTTCTGTCAATCGACAACGGCAATGGAGAAGGTGGCACCGTGCGCCAGTAGAGCTCGTACGAAGAACGCGTCGGCCATGACTGACGACATAATCGAGCCATCTGCAAAACCGCCGACTAACTACGTCGAAGATCAGACGACACCAACAACCGCGGGACCTCGATGGAGAAAGCGAGGACGTGTTTGTCAACAAACGACCTACTGCTGCCATCAACCAGTCGACCAGAACCATCAGAGTGCGTGCTTCTGGACAGCACCACCAAATAATGGACGACGGCGAAGAAGCAATTTTGGGTTGCCGACCGGCGAAGAAAATTCTACACAACCGCGGTCAGGTATCGCTGTAAAAGCAGACTTAAGTGACTGTACATCAGGGTTAGGAAGCTCCGAGCGTTCTAATAACCTTTACCCAAATTGCATTTGTTGCGCTAAAACGCCCCAGGCACAGTTTAGTCTACCTAAGTCACAAAGCAACGTAATTGCGCGGCTAACGGGTATGTGCAGTGTGTACGAAAAGAACAAAAACCCGGGTATACATATCAACGCACCCTTGCACCAAACCTTCAAGGTCCGCAACTACTGTAGGCTACTGTCTATAGTCCGATTGTGTATTGCTGTGCTGTACGTATGTACATGGTTGGGTGTTGTTTACCTGTTACAGCAGCAACGGTCGGGTCGTGTACTGCATATTTCGACGGCTGCAAGGGCGATAGCTGCAGTCGAAATATTCATTGCCACGGAGGGTACGGCCGCCCGCCCCACTCAGCGCATCCATTCAGGACCGAGTCACGGCGGCCCTCAAAGGAAATGGGGCATCTATCGCAGTACCAGAGGACCAAACCGTGTGAGAAGCGCGGGTCATTATAGCTCACATGGTTACTCGGACCGCTCCACCTACCATACCTCCTCAGGACAGGGACGTCAGGAGCAATTTTCTATTTTGTTTGGCACGTCATTTGTCTTTGTTGTAGACCGAGCTGCAACTGTGCGCACTGCTGGAGTGGGGTTTCTCGCAGCCACCCATGGGTCAGGCGCGATGTTGGTCGACCAACCCACGCAGCCCGAGACACCTGACTTGCAAGATGATGCACTGGGACCGCCACACCTGGGCATCACTGCACTGCTACTGCCAAACGGTCACTCTGTCAGTCACTGCAAGACCTTTGACGTCTACAGGCAGGTATTCCCCTGTCATGCCTATCGTATTGGTCAGCATTTCTTCTGCAACGTGCTTTCGTCTGTCTACAACTCCAACTGCTCATCTGTCAGTAAGTACTGTACACCTACTTCAAAACTGGGCAGGCTTGTAGCGCCTAGTATGGTGACAAAAGCGGCTGGGGGACGGCAACCTACAACCCCTAAGTTATTCCAGAAGACTCGTCAGGGTCCGGGGGTACAGGAGGCTGGGGGCTGTCCAAACCGTGAGCCTGGCGGGCTCCGCTTGGGTGTCGAAGGAGCTCCGGCACTAGCTGCGGGGTGGCCAGGGGTCGCGGCGAAGACTCCGAACACCTACCCTTTCCCGGTTGCCGAGTCCCGCCCATGCCTACAGCTACTACTGTACGTGACACGAGTTGCTAGCAGCCAAGAGTATGCGTCTACTACTGTATGTACGACCAACTGACAGACTGTGTAGCTTAGTCTACAACACGAGCACTCGCCAGTCAGCGGCCCTGCGCACACACGGGCCAGCCAGCGACCATGTCTGCGGCATATGCGTCAGAGGAACAGTGGTAACAGACAGTGCTGTTGTGGGCACGACTTGTACCACAAGAACAACCCGCCACCGACCGCAACACCAATCAGGCGTGAGAGTGGTGCAGTTCTCACGGCCGTCAACCAAATCGATCAAACCTCACCAGAGTACTGGGCAGACGCGCACCAGAAGCCCAACAGAAGCCGGCAACTGTGAAAATCATGTGAAATGTGATTCGCTCTGTGATGAGTTGTTTTTGTATCGTATTATTTGTGTACCTAGCTTTAACACCACCGATCATATGGAGCACCAGGCTGTGGCCAGGCCAAAGGGTGCTAGTTTGCAACTGTTAGCTGGACACTCAGGTCCTGGAAATCCTGAGTCAGTTGTGTTGCATTGGTGTGCTAGGACAGGCGTGACCAGTCAAGCGCCGCAGAACAGCAAGCCTGTGCCAAACAAAGTGTCAGTTGTGGTACAGAGGTACACATCCAACCTGCACCAAGACCAAAATCAAGAACAAAACAAAGTTCAATGGACACCCGCAAGTTCAACACCAATGATGTGTATGTGTGCTCTAGTTGTAGTTCAGAGCGGTGACAACCAGCATGTGCCTGCAGTTTGTCAACAGGGTGCTCCACACAAGAAGCTGGCCGTGTCTAGTGCAAAAAGACACCTCTGTCAAGAGCTAGTGGTCAGTCGCAGTGAAATTGGTATGCAGTCCAACCAGATCCGGTCAGGAACACTGCATCAACCATCGTTTGTCAGCAGGCTGACAGCGAGCAACTGCAAAGGGAAGTTCTCCACCAGTAGATGTTCAGCTTTGCCTAAGCTACACTTGTGCTTAAAGGTCTACACTTGGAATGGATTCCAAGTAAGCTGTTACTTCGAGTGGACCAAGTGGTCAACCTCCAAGCACTGGAGAGGGAAACTTGCCACAACTCAGAACTGGTGTATCCAGGAATCCAGGGTTTCCAGAGGTGCAACATTGCATCTTCCTAGCAGGCTCGAAGCTGTCAGTACTCAAGTCAATGGAAGGCTTGAGTTACCATCACTTCATGCTGTCACAATTCAATCCAATGGAAGGGTTGAGCCGCTGCAACGAGTGAACAGTTTGATCTTGACATGCAGTTTGTGGGCTACAACCAGCAATGTCAAGCTGACGTGCCAACAAGGAATCAAGCAGACTGCCATGATCAAGTCAGATGAAGGTAGACACCTGCAGGACTCCTTCACAGTGGTCAGTGGAGTGGCCGCTGATGTTCAATGGTCACAACCCAAGAGGGCAAGCAACAACGAGCTTTTGTGCACTTGTGGCGCTGCATTGTGCAACAGTCCAACCGATGTGGCTACATGTGTACCAGCATGGACATCGCAGCCTCATTCCCACAGTGGATGCAACCAGGGCTTCAAGCAATGCAATCTCTCTAGCAACGCCAACGGCAGTGCTCCGAGTCACAAGCATGTGCACAAGGTTCCGGTTAGCGACCTGCCACTGGTGATGAGTCAAGTGGACAATCTTACACAGCAAAGTACAAACTACCAGCTGATTCGAGGTCACACAATGGAATGTGTGTACCCTGTCCATCAACGTGTGCAGTCCATCGTGCTGTTACAATCACTACACCAGAAGTCAACGCCTCACTGCCAAACTTGGTCAACCCATCCGGCAAGTACTTCATTGTGCTGTAAAAGGCTGACGTCAGACCGGTGTGTTGGTGAACCAAGGGTACAAGTTGAGATACCAGTGATGAAGTCGCCTCAGAGCCAAGTCCACTGCCAACCACTTGCTACCTGCACCGACCTTGGAGATCAGTGTTTGCGCAAGCGTGAGAGCAACAGTGTGATGCACAAGTGCCGCACAACACCTACAATATTACACTGGCGCCTAACTATACTGACAGTGCCGACCGCTATGTTACAAGTGAGGGGCCGGTGGCAGTATTCAGTGAGCTGTCTATGACGCCATTCGCAGTCTCTATGACGCCATTCGTCTGTCAACTGCGATCAACCAATGGTGCCAGCCAATGCAAGACAATCCCACCTACTTGTTCACTGCAACAGCCAACCGGTAGAGGACGTGTATCCCAAAATACATGATCTGTGATTCTGTTGCATATGTGTGTAGTACTTCACTTTATTCTGCCGGACACTCGCCTTTTTTCGAAGAGGGGGGTGATAATGACGCGTTGGCGGTGGTAAGGTCTTTATGCAGTAACGCACACGGGCAGGACACAGACCAAGACTAAGCAGCAGATACGTCTATCTGGGCTGGCTGCAGACCGTACGTGTGACCCTAACACGTGAGTAACAAATTAACATACAGCAGCACTCATACCTAAGACTTGTACGTACATACTGACTCACGCTCAATCACACACACACGACAGTTAGCAACACGTAAAGTTTCTCGAGATCAATTACGTATCTTTGTTAGAAGAGATCGTACCTTTCAAGAGGCAAAAATTCCAGACATTCCACTCCAGCATTATATTAAAATTATGTTGTCAGTTCAAAAGTCTGGGAAGTAAGTAAGTATGGGAATAACTTTTTACGGAGGCGTCGGGTCGACTTGGGCCTCAAGCAGGACCAAAGCTGCAGAGGCTCTAGCCCCGGTCTCAACCCTAATGTGTGCTAAATTTACCGTGAACACTAATTTGGGCAATGAAAAAAGTAGCTATTTTCCCATGAAAGTGACCTACAATGTACGTCAGAAATCGAGTGTTCCTCTACACTTTGGCCCAAGTCGCTCCGACATCTCCTTCTCCACAGAAAGTTACTTGCAAAAAAACGCAATGTCCCATAATAGTTTTTGAACAAACTAAAGCACTAGCATGAAAGACGACGACTAAGTTTGCAGGAGTGGCTCTACAATGCTGGAACTGCAATCAGCAGTACAAAGGCGCCGACTCCTGTCTGAATGGTACTCGCGAGGACTGCAACCAAACTGTGTCTGCTACGCTGCCCAGTCTTTGCGTTCGCACCGTCACCAAATTCAAGGATCCCAGTCAGTAGTTTTAAACTTTACTACCGATACAAACCTTTACGCATGTAGGTACGTACTACCAGTCCCATGTTTTGACGATTGACCAAAAGTACATAAAAGTTGATGTGTTCAACCCAAAAAACGGGCGGTGCCTAAGATTTGCGATTTCAGATCAGCCGTCAGTGGTATTCGCGCAATGTCAGCTGGCGAGCGCGTTCGAAGGGACGAAGTTTGTGATCAACAGTTGCAGTTACGACCTAAACCTTCAGTTGAACGACACGCGGTCGGCCGTAGTCACTTGTCTCTGCAACACCACCGACTTCTGCAACTCGGCCATCCACCTCCATCCTGCTTCTTCAGTCTCCTGCCTCCTTCTCGCCTCACTGCCTCTCTTCCTTACACTTCTCCTTCGCTAGCTTCTCTATGCGTCTCAGGCTTCAAGGCCAAGTTCTACTTTTGCCACCAGGGTGGCACTGGCACGTTCTAAATCGCTACCAACTTAGCAAATGAAATGAGTGTTTGGCAGTGTCTTAGAAAGAGCCAGTGCCAGACGAATAGCAGAAGTTTAAAATAGTTATTACATATATCCGCCTGTATTGGTAGAATCACAATCTTCTTACAGTCTTTGTCTGCTTATATCTGTTGTATTTCTTATATGTACAGTAATCACCGCCTAGTCTCGAATAGAATCATCTCTTGAATATCTACATAATTTGAAAGGATGGAACCCAGGCCTTCTAATCGAGAACATGAAGTCGTTTTTGTATGCTTTATGTCGCGCAATAAAGGTTTATTTGTTACATAAGTTCTGCATGTGTTACTTAGAAATATAGAGTGTCGCGAACTGCGGAACTTGTGTGGACTGTGGCTGGTTTTCTTGGTTTTGAGTATTGAGGTTTTGCGCCGAAATACTAGCAATCATGTTAAATCTTAGGTTAACACACTGGATTTAACGTTAGGAAGCAGTTTTGAACCAAGCAAAGTGCAGAATTAGCAGAGCTTATGCCACAAGCTCTCGTTTTCCTAAAGTAGAAGTACATGTAATTCGTTCTCTCTTCTTATCTGCATAGTAACTCCAGTTTTTCTTATTTTTAAGGTACCATATAGTACCTGGTCACTAAAATACGACTTTCTGTCAGCTGAGCAAGTTGGAATATGGCGGTGTCAGTTATTTGGGTTCTCTGTATTGTTTGCACTAGAGACAGGTACCTACTGTAGCAAATATACTGATGAAAGGTGCAGAGATTAGTCACGGCCTGTGAAAAAATTGCATCAAACATTGGTATCGGCTAATTGTGCTCGATTTGAGAGCCTGTCACTGCCATTTAACGGCTCGTTGACTATTGAAGAGCCTTACAAATGTTCTACTTTCCCATTCATCTATGCGCTTTCCTTGGAATTTGCATACACTATTCGAGTGAGTGCCAAACAATACAATAGTAATTGCCGCTAAATTTAATGTTTTACTGTGCAGCAACTCTGATGTGCTACAACTGCGATGAACGAATTACTGGAAGAGATTTGTGTCAGTCTCCGTCTGCGGAAAATTGCACTGCCAAATTTGGTCAACGCACAAACGATAGCACCGTTTGCGAGCGAATCGTCACTCGGTTCAAAACAAGTATGTACGGAACATTCTACCTCAGGGGCCTTCCATAAACGATGTCGTTCCAGAGGGTGGAGGGGGTTAGCAATAAACGACGTCGCTTTTTTCGGTTTTTAATGTACTTCGATTGCATTTTCGATTTATGCTCGTTCTGTCAAACGTTTCTATACAGAAAAGCTTCCCAGAGTCGTTGTAGACACTTATTCAATTGATTGCGCAGTATGGTAACAAGAAAACGTCACAGTACTGTGCATTGTATGTACTGCCCTTTCATCGGGGGAGGGGTAATCCGAAAATGACGTCGCCGTAAGGGTAGGGGGTTCCCAAGAAACGACGCAAGGCGATTTTGGGGGGTGCGGAAAATCGGGATTTTGGAACGACGTCGTTTATGGACGGCCCTCACCTCGTACGTATCAGAGTACTACAGAGAAGAAAAATTATAATTAAGTTAGGTCATTTCAGCTCAAGCTTCTTGGGTGACTTCTCAGTGCCAGTTAGCGCGAGTTTACCAACGACAAATTATCAACCAATGTGTGTCAGTGCCAGTCACCGATTCAGCCGATCTGCGTGACTCTATCACCACTTGTCTTTGCAACTTTACGAACTTTTGCAACACTAACTACAACAGCAATGCGTCTTGTTTGATTCTTTCTTTCTCGCTTAGCTTTTGGGTCAGCACTGCGCTTCTTATGTTTTCTTAATAGTGTTGTACGATTCCGTACGTACGCATCAAGCCATTGAAAGTGCTTTCAACGCATAAAAATGTCGTTCGTGAGGAAGCGGCAATTTCTCCTTCGGCCGTCACTTCAATCTACATGCGTACATTAAACATGGATGCATTATTAACAGCTCGATTATAGCCGTAGAAACCAAGCAACACCGCACATCAGGCACCTGGTGCCACCCGACACTGCCGTAGCCACTAGAACTTTTTTTTTGCTAGGCGTAATGGTCACTACAAACTGGCTTGGACTGGTTTTTGCTTGCTCAACCGGGCTCTTCATAGGTAGGCCAATAGCTTTAGCTACTGTACCGTACGTCTTGTTACAGTAGTGGAGGCGCTGATCTGCTTCAATTGCGACCAGAGAATTCTGGGAGTGGAAAAGTGTCAAAACGGAACGCAGGAAAATTGCAACCTCACTCTCAACAATGCGCCAGCCGTCTGTCTACGCACCTTGACTCGCTTCAAAACCAGTAGGCTTTGTCGGTTTAATTTATTACGCACCTAATTAGTATGGTGCCCATTCATCATAAGCACAGGGTGTATTGTAGTGTAGCGAAATTAAACGAAGGTTGCTTGCTTGCATGCTACAAACACAGCCGGAGTTTGAACCAGAAAGCGAGCGTGTTAACCTTGCCTTGCGCCAGACCGCTTAAACTCGAAAAAGCGGAATGCATGCTATATTCGGAATTTTGCCGTCCACAATTGGGTTTTCAAAATTCCTGAAAAATTTTAAATTCGCCGATCCAAGCGCATGCATGGGCGGAGCTTGGCGGCGTCGATCGCTCGTTGGATAGCGAGGATATGAACAACGTGTCTACTACTTGTCCGGATGGCGGGGACAAAGAGCCGGAACTCCGTTGTTTTTGTCGGCCATCTCGCCCGTAATGTAATACGCCAATAAACAAATATTTATCAATTTTCGGCAGCACACCAAAGTGGGAGGAGCTCCAGTCTGAACACCTAACCGCGGGGCAACATCGTGCGAGGAGCTGCAGCGGCAGTTGTCCTTCTCCCCCTTAATTCCCAAAAAACCGAACCGCAGCAAAACTACTCCAATTGGAGTATGGTTATCCCCAATTTTAGAGAAAATATCAAAAATTAGAATTGAAGACCTATAGATGAGCACCAAATTAACAGAAATCAACAGTTTCAGATGTTTGAAAAGGCCTTGTGCCACTAATGTAATCTTTAGTGAGGCTTCTCGATTCTTGCTTGTTTTCCACTGCCCATTAAATGGGGATGTGCCTGTTCCCACCTTATTGTACGTACACTCAAACAGCAGGTATGACAGTGTATCTATAAATAATCCGATTTAGATACACTGACAATATCCTCACTTGGAACCGAGGGCTTCTATTCAGCACTGTGATCAGGTTTTAGGTTTCTACGTACGTACACGTAAATACAAGTACTAGTGGTGGCTCCAGTATTAACAAACTGGGTCAGAAATCACTAATTTTTAGCCTAAAATTCACTTGAAAAGCCTTTGGAAACCGAATTTGGCGCTTCCACTGCTGATATTTAAGAGAAATCGGTGTTTTTGGAAGCCATTTTTGTCATTTTTTGCTTGTTTTCAGCTCTAAAAAGCTATTTGGCAGCTTAAAATTGCGATTTTTAGCATCCTTACTGAAAAAAACGTGCTAAAAACGCATTTCCAGGCGTTCTGGAGCTTTTTGAAATTTTGGACCCCACCTCTGGACGAAACCCCCCCTCGACCCCCCATCTGAGGAAAACCCCCCCTACCCCCCCTCCCCCCAGGTCGGCCCGGAGCTGTTACATGTATGTTAATGTGATAGGTTTCTGCTAATGGGGTAGTGTCCCGCATTTGCCGAATGCTTTCTCAGAAAATGTGCAAATTGCTACCGTAGTATCTCATGTTTTCGAGTTGAGAAACAACTCAAGTGCTGTATAGCGATTATTGATTGAGTATTTTTGTGCATGTGTATTTTATCAGCAAAAGCCGATGAAATGTCGAACAGAAACGTAAAACTCCTATGTTTTTGCTGCAGTAATAAACAGTAGATAGCCTCATAAAGCCTTCAAATTGCCTAAATAACTCGATTTCAAAGCTGTCCAAGGTTTCAAGCAGCAGACATTGAGAGATTTGATTTTCCTAGCATTTCTGACTGAAAATCTACCAAAAAATTTGCATTTTCAGTACAATACACAAACATACACAAAAATACACATTGTTTTGTTGAATGTGTATACACAAAATACCATACACATTTGAAGGTAAATGTGTATACACATACACATACACAAACGGAAAATCCAATACCAAACAACAGTACTAGAAACAAACGGATCTAAGAAAAGCGAAAATTTTGCACAAAACAGAAACAGAGTGGATTCTGAATGGCCTATGCAGTATCAACCTAACAAGCGAAACTAAGTATACATGGAGTGTGTATAGTTGAGATATTTAGACCAAGCGTCGTGGGTGGTGGCGCAGTGTCAACTGAAGAGTGCGTTCCAGCCGCAGTTGATCAACAGATGCATCACCGATCCCATTTCCGACGTCAACGATCCACGTGACTCGATCACCACCTGCGTCTGCAACCAGACCGATCTCTGCAATTCTGCCTCTTCTTTGAAACCGTCGTCGATTCCCTACTCGGTCCTTTCCGGTCTTTCCCTCTCTTTTCTGCTCAACCCGCTGCTCACTCACTTGTCCTGACTTTGTAATTTGAATTTGCCAAGCTTCATCATACCGCTCGCTTTGCTTTTGTGTATTTAATACTTCTTATACAGGTGCCAAACAATGATAGGGCCTGTCCAGAGTAAACTAAACTAAGCATACATGAAAGTACCCGTAGGCATTTTATTCTGAGTTTAATAAGCCAATATGGAATGTTCAAGCGAACAGATTGAAAATGGACAAAATTGGAAGCAAAAGTGACTGCTCATCTTCAAGCTGTTAGTGAGGCTAATTCAGTCAGGCACTTAACGCCGTTTATGGTACCGACACCATATAAGGTGCCGGTACCATACATGGTACCGGTACCGAGGGTAGTGGTACCATATATGGTACCGGCACCATATACGGTACCGTCACCATATATGGTACCGGTACCATAGATGGTGCCCCCACGTTCGACGACTGTGGTGGTACCATATATGCTACCGTCACCATATATGGTACCGGCACCATATATGGTACCCAGTGTTGTGCCTAGCTCAAATTTCTAAAACTCGGTAAGTATTCAGTAAGTAAATCGAGACTTTATGAAATTCAGTAAGTACGAGTAAGTACTGGGTTTTTCAAAGAATACCCGGTAAGTACTCAGTAAACAATTCAGTAAACTCGGTAAAACCTTCAAAATTCAGAAATATACAATTTCTCTGAAAATGTTTACCTGATATAGCTTTTATCTGCTAGAATCCTTTTTCAGTGCTGATTGATAAGTTTAAGATAATGTAGCTCAACTTTTCAGAATTTTAATCATGTTTTGTGTTATTTCACTTTTTATTTTTTGCGCTGATTGACATGCATGAAAAATCTCAAAATATGCACGCTATACATAGTGACTTTAGCTTGGCCAAATTGGTAGGGGAAGATTTGTTCTAATTTCCGCCATTTCCTCACAGTTCATCAGACTGATGCAAAAAACGTCAATCAAAATATAGCTAGTAGTAGATATAGTTTCTCTCTACTTCTATAGTCTTCGCGTCTGATAGTCTGTTTGCAATTCTGCCGCTCAAAGAAAGCTTAGGTTATGCAACAAGCAGTGAAAATTGCAAAAAATTGGCAAAAATTGTGTGTTTTCGTCATTAGCAGATCTATTAGCGAAAGAAAAACTGCATATTTCTTGCACAGGTGCGGCGAGCTACCGATTGCAGAAGTTTTTACTCAGTAAACAACTCAGTAAATTACCGAGTACCGAGTTTACCGAATTTTTTTTCTAATTGAGTAATTCAAAATTGAAACTCGGTATTCAGTAAGTAAAATTAAGAAAAATTTTTACCGGTAAGTAAAAGTACTTACTGTAATTCAAAATAACTAAGTACCGAGTAACTTTTACTCAGTAAATTTACTTGGAACAACACTGATGGTACCCCTACCCATGGCCATGGGTGCCGGTACCGATTCGATTCGATGTGACGGGGGGGTCGACCATACGACCCTACGATCAGACCCGAGGGTCCATTTCGATGCCCCGTATAAATGAAATCGACCAAGTCGAACTTACCACCTACCCGAGGCTTTAATCAGCCTCAGGAGGTCCCTAACAGATAATTCACTCAGCTCCTGGGTGGTCAGATACCTTCGCCCCAGGATCCTATACCTACGCCCAGCCAATGCGTCACATTGTGTGACCAAATGTTCAGGCGTTTCCTCTTCTTCTGAGCAGAAGGAGCATGTTGGATCATCCACCAGGCCCATAATGCTAAGATGCTTATTAAGGTTACTACTGTGTCCGGTTAACCAACCAACCACCAGCTTTAGTTCCCTTCTACTAAAACTAAGTAGTTCTCTGGTTACTACCGATCTAGGTCCCAGAACAAACTGCTTAGACTGCCTACAGTCGGTCCTTAGATCCCAGTCAAACTGCAACTGGTTCCTAGCCCAACTTCTTAATTCAGTACGTACTTTCTTAACAGAGATGCCAAGGGCCGGTTCCGGCCCTATAAGTGGCAACTCTGAAGCCGCCCGGGCTAGTCGGTCAGCTTCCTCATTTCCCTCCACATTCGAGTGTCCAGGTACCCACACCAGCTGTAGCTTCTTCTGAAGCGCCAGTCGTTGTAGTTCCCTGACACACTCTGCAACCAACTTAGAGCTGATGCGTGGAGATACTAAAGCTTTTAAAGCTGCTTGACTATCTGAACAAATACAGATCTTCTGCTCAAGACAGTTAACTAATCCGGGATCCCTGGCGCAGTTCAAAATGGCATAGACCTCCGCCTGGAAAACCGTTGCGTATTTTCCCAGGGGAAAGGAATCCTCTACCCCTAGTCTCTGTATAAATACTCCTGCTCCCGAATTCTCCAAACCTGTTAACCTGGAACCATCCGTATAACAGTAGAGAGTATCGGTTGCATTAGGAACATTACCTTGCCAGACCTCCCTACTCGGGAAGTCGACTTGGTATTTCTTATCAAACACATAATTGGGTAGTTGTTGGTCACTTGGGAATTGGTACAATGGCGATAAACCGCACAATTGTGCCCAAACACTACAGTGACCACGACCTACCCTGTGCCACTGATTAGTACTTTTAAGTCTGTAGCAGGTCGCCATCGCTTCCACTTGAATCCAGGTGTGTAGCGGTGGAAGACACAACAGAACTTCCATTGCTGCTGTAGGTGTTGTTTTTAGAGCCCCTGTTATGCATAAACATGCCAGTCGTTGTATACGGCCTAGCTGTGTTTTGACGCATTCCAGGTTCGTCCGTTTCCACCACACTACAGCAGCAAACGCTATCATAGGTCTAATGACTGCCAGATACAGCCACCTGACCATCTTAGGTGACAATCCCACTACCATATATGGTACGAAATCTGAACGGAGTGGTACCATATATGGTACCGGTACCGGAAAAACGCGAAGGTGGGGGTACCATATATGGTGCCGGTACCATATATGGTACCACTACAGACCTCGAACGTGGGGGTACCATATATGGTACCACCACAGGCCCCGAAGGTGGGGGTACCATATATGGTACCGGTACCATATATGGTGACGGTACCATATATGGTGTCGGTACCATAAACGGCGTTAAGTGCCTGACTGTAATAGAGGCAACACTCAATATTGAGTTTGTGAGCACAATTTGAAAAAGGAAGGAAAAGCAAAAACAAGAAAATATATCTGACACAAGACTTTAATGATCGACTTGAGTTTCACCCCCTGTATCTCGATTCCCACTACCATACCATTAACCCAAAATAAAATGCCCTATAATGAGTACTTTCATTTGTCCTGTATGGTATTGTTATTGTTTGGTACCCTGTATATGCATGAATGGCAAATGATTAAACAATATAATTGTAGAGATGCACTTCAATTCTGCATTATTATTGTTACTGTCATTATCTCTTGTACTGTATTGTATTGTGTGGCGTGTGTTTTAATACCTCTCCTCGTTGTTCGTTTCTCTAACTCGCTAAAGTAAATACTTAACTGGGTTCGCTCTTAGTCGGTTGCTGTTACCGCATCAACAGTTGATTAGAAGTCCAAAAGTCCAAAGATGACCCATAAAGAAGAGCGACCAACGTTTAAGCCGCTAAAAGGTGACCCACTGTGGTCATCACACATGAAAGACTATTTCGCTGCACACGACCAGTGGGACATTATTCAAGTAATTGAGATTGAACCTCCTGAACCTGATCCTTTACCTGCAGAACCGACTGTGGCACAGAGAAAGGAATTCGATGCTCAACAGAAGGAGCGAAAGGACTTTCGTCTGCGCGCTGCCAAAGCTAAGTTTTTCATCAATCAGATGGTGGAGGAGAACATACAGTATTTGATTGTCAAGCCAGAAGTCGACACTGCACGACTGTAGGACTATTGAAAAAATGACGACACCACCGAAACTTGTTTAGAAGCATTGTTTCTTTCAACTTTTATGATTATCTGATGCAGCGCGAATTATAAAAATTTCGAGGCTACACAGGGGAACAATAGCTTAAAACGAATTTGAATTATTCACGAAAAACTGAATGGCCGCTAGGGATTGACCTAAAGTGCCTGAGCTTGGCGGCTTGCCAACTGCGGCACCATTCGTGTCGTAATAACTACAGTAACCAGGCGCCAGATTCAAACGCATTGCGGTTTCTTCGCTAAATTTTTTATACACTTGTAGTGTTATGGCTACATTTTAATAAATTTAACATGCCATCAAGTATTTGCATGCCGTTCCATATTGCGACGCTTAAGAAAGAGCTAAAAAATTGCAGTGTATCTGAAACTTGAAGAGCTGTAGTGTAGTAATCCGAGTTCAACCGTGCCTTTGCAATTTTGACACCGTGCAGTGTTTCGCGCGCTATCGCCCGACCGGACCGGAAAAGAGAAAAGAAAAGCAGTAGTTTCTGGATTTTAGTGTCCGTCCACCGGAGCAAAAATATTTAGAAGAGCAATAAAAAGTCGAGTATCGTTTCTTTTGGAGCGATTGAACGTTAATTGCCTATGTAGGCATAGGATCTGACTTGCCAGCGGCTGTTGTTCACTCTACTGCGCTTCGTGCTTTTCCTTCCTGACCGAAGTAGGTAGGTAGACCTATTATTGTGGTGAGTTCGGTATCATCATATCATCAGCTCATAGGTACATGGGCCGCGTCGGGGTCTGGGGGTTGCTCACCCCCAACTTGGGCTCGACTCCCCGAGCGACCCCATCCACCCTTCTGAAGCCGACTTCTGTCCCTGACCCCACACTACAAAATCGCCGCGATCGCCCCCATGGCAGTTCCAGGCCCATCCCCAAATTTTCAGATTTTGACTACCACCAACCCGTTTTTCCGGCCCATGTATGCATCAGCTGAATATCAATCAGAGATCGGGAAGTTTGTGGTGAGGCTGACCGGATTGAAGTGATCAGGACTTTCCCATGACCTCACCTCTCCTCCTCATCTCGGTCCCAGTTGGTTACTCTGGTCTAGAAACTGTAAAGGGGGTGTAAAGAAGATTTTCCTTAATAAGACTGGTTAAGCAAACCAGCGTGAATGAATTAGGAAAAATTTGAAAGTCCCATTTTTACAAGCCATTGTGGAGCATATAAAAATGACAAAAAGATTGACAGTTTTACTTTAATGCCTAATCTTGCTGTTTCGTATTAGTTTTACTATCTTTTTCTTCCTACTACCTTCTTTCTACACTGGAAAAAGGGTGTCCAATCTAAACCGCCGGTGCAGACGTGGGAAAAAAGAGGCTAGTGGGTTGATCCCGTCAGGCCTCCGCTACCCTTCACGAATTTTAGGAAGAATTTATGATAAAGATTGTGGCTAGATTAGGTGTAAATGAGCTCAACGTAGCCTACTTTAGCTTATTTTAGCAAAAAATAAGCCACAAACCTTGATTTTCGTAAAAAATTGGACTTTTAGTTTACCACCCCCATCAGCCGCAGCCGCAGCCGGCGCTATCTCTTAATGATTTGAAAATTTTACCACCCGTCAGCAGAAATGCTGTCAATGTCTTCACCGGTGGGTGCCACAACTACTTGGTCCCGGGCCGATTTGCGCGTAAGTGGGTACTTATCTCACAAGTATGCTAAATTTTTCACGCTTACAGTGTTGGCCATAAAAATTACCGCCTGGCATTTTTTCGAGTTTTTCGGATAATTTCAAGTGGCCGCCATTACGTCAATTTACATCTGAATGGATAAGATTTTCGTACGGTGATTATTCATTGTTTACAGTATTGTTTTGACCAAGCCTTAGCCTGGTAGCCTTCTGTAGCTGGGTTATACCCCATCCGAAAAGGCATTATAACGGCCGGTTAGATCAGCTGGCTGGTCTAGGCATAGAACTTCAGAACTTAGAGCTTCGTACCTAGGATTAAAGCCGACTTGATATTATTGTACAAAGTCATTAATAAGAGGCCATCCATAAACTACGACGTTCAAAAATACAAAATTTTGGACCACTCTCTGCCCCTCCCGACGTTTTTCGACGTTTTCAGCACAATACAATCCATACATTGGCCGGGGGGTAAGGGGGTATACCCCTCGGCCGGCCATACCCCCCCTCGGCCACCCCCCCCTCCCGGAGGGAGGAAATTTTCGCTTATTAAAGGCAAAATAGGCGTTTTTTTGCCTTTTTTCGCCCCCCCCCCGAGGTCTCCAACTAGTGTTGTTAGGCTCTTTTTTTTTTAAAAAAAAAGGCTTTTTTTTTTAAAAAAAAAAGCTTTTTTTTTGAAGGCCCATTTCGAAAATTTTTTATTTTATTCACAGTATGGAAATTTTGGGGGAAAATCGCTGAATTTAGCCTCAGATATACATTAGAAGTGCAGTTCTATCAATTTCTTGCCTATTCTAAGCATAATAATAGGTTTTAAAGGGCAGCAGCCACTCTAAGAGCAATGCTGCAGGTAGAATGTCGACTCTCAGGCTGTAACACTATGTTTGAACCAAAGTATCAGCTTTTGCATTTAAGGTTGCTTCTGATGCATCTTTGCATCTCCTACAAGCTATATTTCATGCTAGGAAAAAATTTTGAAAAAAAAAATTTCGAAATGAAAAATTTTCATAAAAAAAAGCTTTTTTTTTTGGCCTTCAAAAAAAAATTTTTTTTTTACAACTCTATCTCCAACCCCCCTACCCCCCTCCGAATTTTTCCGGCCCATGTATGGCACAATCCCCCTAAAACTACAACGTTTTTGCCCCCCACCCGACTTAGGCCAGACCCCCGGATGGGACCCCCCCCCTCCGAGACGATTTCACCGACCCGCCCCTCCGATTTTTCTGGCAAGTAAATTTTCGAGCAAATTTTTGCAATTTTTTACACTCTCACACACAAAAATTGCCAAAATCGCCTGCAAAACAGCACTTTTTAGCTGTATTTCAGCCCAAATTAGCGATTTTTTGGCAATTTTTAGCCAAAAAATGCGATTTTTCTTGATTTTTGAGCGTTTTTTAGTGCCCACCCCCCTCCCCCAAAATTTTGGCTCAGACCCCCCGGCCGGCGCCAGACCCCCCATCCCCCCATCGGCGGATGACCTGTTACATATATGCTGTGTAGATAATCTTCAATAAAATCGACATGACGCTGTAGAAGCTGTGAAAAAGAAACTTTTTGACTGTGACCATTTTGGAGGTTGGAAACATGGACTGCGTTGAGTTTCCTTGTATTATACATAGTTTTCGTTGTATTATACAGGTATTATAGTTTTCCTTGTATTATGTATTACTAGTTTTCCTTGTATTATAGTTTCGGACAAAAGCTTCCTAGGTACCAGAAAAACGTCGACGTTTTCGACACCAAGCCTCACCCACTGCGACGTTTTCAGGCGTTCAACCGACCACCCTCCTATCCCCTCTCTCTGAACGTCGTAGTTTATGGACGGCCCCTACTAAGCTTTGTGATTTAGAGTTCGATCAGTATTTTATAGTTTCGTTAATATATTTATTTAGTTTCGCCTTCTACAACTATTAGGGGGAATGGAATGAAGTTGATGGT
This sequence comes from Sabatieria punctata, assembly GCA_030248155.1. Taxonomy (NCBI): domain Eukaryota; kingdom Metazoa; phylum Nematoda; class Chromadorea; order Araeolaimida; family Comesomatidae; genus Sabatieria; species Sabatieria punctata. Next base: position 3,017 of record JASANB010007352.1, on the reverse strand, counting down.
ACCAAAGGTCAGGTTTGACTGTCCAAAATATGCGATTTCGTACACTGAAGAGGTCAGATTTCTATCTCTGCCGATTAAAATTCAGTGGATTTTTACTTTCAATGAACGTGAAAATTTGAGATTCTAAAAATGAGGGTGTTGTTCTCTGCACAGAAACAGGGCTATACGAACTAGTGGGGTCATGAATTACAATCACCTCAGCTATGGTAGCACAATGAACACCGAAATTAGGCGTGAAAAAATAAATATGTTGTTCAAATTTGACGTCTGAAAATTCGTGTCAGTTCATTTCGGATGGGGCATAACTCCTAACTACAGAAGGCTAGCACTTTGCCAAAACGAACTGGAAACACAATTAATCAAAATTATGCCGTGCCGCGCTAAAACGCATTTCCAGGCGTTTTTGAGCTTTTTGAAATTTTGGACCGCTCTCTGGGCGAAACCCCCCTCACCTGGCAGAAACCCCTCCCCGTCCCCCAGGTCGGCCCGGAGCTGTTACATGTATGCTTTTACCATAATTTTCTATACAGAATTCATCTTAAAAGTTTCTGAGGTGGGTAGGTCAGGACCTCAGAGAGGCCAACCCCCTCAGCCCGCCGTTTTGCCCAAGTCGTGACCTCGTGCACTGTGTTGTTTGTGCATACGTGCTTGTAACGTGCTGTGTTTGTTTTAGGTTTGCTGCAGCCATGGCGGCGTTATCGATTTTTTTCGGCCCTGTCTGATCCGATCCGATATGGCGGGGACATACGATGTACGACCCAACGATCAGACCTGCGCGGTCCATTTCGCGACCCTTGAAATCGGACTCCGTCAAATGAAGGAAACTCTACCATCCCTGTATGACGAAGTGGTGGATATCACGTTAGCCGGGGCTCTCTCCCTCAAGAAAAACATTCACTCTTACCATGTGGAGTTTGCTGGCTTGGCAAACTCCACATGGCTTGGCTTGCACATGCCTTGCTTTTTCACCTTTCATTCAATTTGGCCCAAATCGTCTATTACAAGAAGATGCCCGCCGATCCATGCCTCTGAAACTATGCTTTTACGGCGGACGAAGTGTACTCTGGCGCAGTTGAGATCGGGATTTAGTGCCTTTCTACGATTGTATCAGCATCGGCTTCACCCTGAACCTGAACTGTCCGGACTGTGGGCAGCAGCCTCATGATACGCTACATCTGTTTGGCTGCCGGGCCAAACCTACAGCACTCAATAAGAGACCTCTGGACGCAGCCGGTGGCAGCTGCGGCTCTACTGGGCGTGTGACTAGAGGCGGCTAATAATAACAACAACCCCTGAAATCGTCATCTCGGACGCTGTGCCTTTCTTTCACTGCCAAGCCACTCCTAGCCATGCTGTTGGGTGCCAGTTGCCAAGAGAGCGCCTGGCGTGGTGACATCATGGTGCTGTCAGCTCCCAACGGCCGCCAGGCGAGCTCCATTAAACCGGTATTGGTTTTATTACTGATTTCTCAGACAGCTCCTGATGTCGTTGATCTTTTTTCCTCATGCTTTGCTTGCATGGTTTGGGGATCGGCTTCCGCGGCAACGGCAGATTCAGTCGCTTCCCATTTTTTACCTCGCTGTAACCAGCTTTCGGTGGTCTGGGCGGTGCTTTGGGCCGACGACCAACTATTTATATATACAACTCTCACCGGCCAAACCCCTCATGGACTGGACATACCCCCTTACCGCATACATATAGATGTAACAGGTCATCCGCCGAAGGGGTTGGGGTTTGGCGCGGGCCGGGGGGGTCTGAGCCCAAATTTTGGAATGGGGTTGGGCACTAATAAACGCTCAAAAATCGAAAAAATAGCAATTTTTCGACTAAAAATCGTGAAAAATTTTGGCTCATTTTAGCTAAAAAGTGCTGTTTTACGGGCGATTTTTGCAATTTTTGTGTCTGAAATTGCAAATTTGCTCAAAAATTTACTTGCCAGAAAAATCGGAGGGGCTGTCCCCATCCGAAGGGGTCTGGCCTAAGTAGGGTGGGCGTAGACCCCAGACCCCCCTGTTACATGTATGCCTCACCGGCTGGTGCTACACCCCGACCCCCTCCGGCTTCCTCGTCCAGCTTTTGGATTTGAACCTGTACCTGTCCATGACACTGATTTTCCGTTAGTACTGCAGCTAGCGTCGATAGCACTAGCTGGTAGTTGGATGTTCTTAAACATACTGCATTATCAATGGTTTGTAGTAGTGCATGCACCACTTAACTACAAGCACATTTATACTGCATGATATGATATTTACAAGCAGGATGTAAACAGTCATTCGTCTTATATTTTAGTTCAAATTCGCGTCTGCAGCTTGAGAGCGCGTACATATCATCTACATGCATCATGAGAAGAGCGACTGCACCTGTCCTGACGCGCAAGATCGGGAAAGAGCAACGTAGATTGCTTATGCGTTTAGATCTCGGATTGCATATTGTACATGAATAAAAGTTCGCTTAGAAAAGTGTTTGGATAAGGGGTTGTCACTAAACTGCGACGTTGAAAAATTTAAACTCGAGAAACATTTAGTCCGTATTTTGGATCTTTAAATATGCACATTGTACTGTATTAATTATGACAAGAGAAACAGATTAAAAGCAAGGTAACGCCGAAGTTTTGATGTTACCTCTGCAACAATTCGCTAAATTGCCGCTACCGTTTCTTTAAACGTGCAGCTTAGGAGTAACCCCTGATATGCATCAGAGATTTGGCTTAGAAACCAGTTTTATTTTGCATTCTATCTCTAGTCTAAAGTCACCTGGTTGGGCTACAAAGAGAACTTCTAAAATACCATTATCTATGGATGAAGTATATAATAAATTAACAGCATGTAATTAAATGCGTTTTTATACGTCCGTATCATGTATCTGGTAAGAATATGTTGGCGTAATGCGTCGGATTATCGTTGTTTACATTTTGGGAACACGTCGTACAGACAAACAAAAAAGATTCAGCCAAAACTTTTGATACCAGTTGTCTCATCGATACGTTAGCTACGGCATAAGCATCTTTCACATATACA